>CATKHJ010036935.1:0-19840 GCA_949750685.1 Vernicia montana | reverse complement strand
AATCGCTTGGGGTGAATTCATGAATATATTGCATTAATAAATATTATACAAACCCTGGACGCCTTTCCTCATAAGAATATAGTTTTTACATCATTTTAAGAATTCTCATTTGCATTTCAGCATTTTCATTATTAGCATTTTCCTTTAATTCATTTATAATCTTAAATTAAAATCTTTTACTTTTTACTTAAATTAGAAAAATAAATAATTTCCATTTGCACTTCCTTGACAGACGACCTTGGGTGCTTCCGATATACTACAATTGCCCTGTTTGCTTGCGAGTGCCTTTTGGACAGTATATTTTGAGGCGAACAGGTACCACGCACATGGCTCTGTCTGGGCTGTAGCCTGCCTCGTTTGATTATTGTTTTATATGATTTACAGTTGGTTTCTAACTTACCCTGTGGTTTCTAAACATCAAAATAACATGAACATACTACAAAACACATGAAAACTTGATACAAGGGTTAAATTAAATTAAACAAGAAAGAAAAATGCAAAAACACAAAGAACACATGAAGTTGTTACCACACGCCCATGACCTCCTAGGCAATAGAGTTTTTATCATTTTTCACAATCACCTCAGATTTCTATGGTGCAAATGCATGTTTCTGACATATAAGCATAGAATGGCATATTAATGAACCAAATTTAAAGGATGAAACATTCAATTACAAATTTGAATCAAAATGGTATTTGTGAACCATTTCCTTTGAATGATTAATACAAACTATAATCATTCATTAGAGGTTCTAATTGAAGATCAAACATGAAAACATAATAAATCTAACGTCCTAAAACACATTGAGATAAACAGAATCAACAAACAAACAAAAATGTGGCATGTATATGAATTAAATGAGTAAAATAAATAACAATAAAAATAATAACTTAGAAATCTCCTCATAATTTCCTATCCTTCGGCTAAATCAGGCCATTCAAGGCTTGATTGTAATAGGAATCATAGGGATGAAAAAGATTTTATCCTTTAGGCCACCATTAGATTACATTGTGTATCTTATTTTTGGTTCTCTCTGTTCTTTGATTTACTAACTTCTAAAGGTTTTCCATTTGATTTCTATTTGCAGGTTTCAGATGATTGGAATGTAGAGAGCACTCTTAGGTTTTGTTCTCAGCGACCATTAAAAAAAAAATAGCTCCTCCGTAGACCCCCTAATTTTCTTTTCTTCTTATCTTTCATTTTATTTTATTTTGATTTTTTGAAACAAAAATCTATTCAAAATCCCTTTTGAAAACATTCAAATCCACCTAAAACTTACTCTTCCTCTATTTGTTAAGATTAGGGGTTGGGTGCAGTTAAAAGAATTTCAAATTTGAAAAAAATTCAAAAATTGAAGTTATTAAGGCCCACGCACCCCCTGTCACTTAGGCCGTGCTCCCAGGGGTTGAGTGTGTAGAGGTGCCACGCACCCATCACCCTGGATGGCAATCCAAAAAGGGCCTGATCCAGCTTTCGGGGCAAAAATATAATTTTTTAACTTTCTAGGGACCAAAATGTAATTTTTTAAAATCCATAAAATCAAGATTTTTATGCAATTAAACACAAAATCAAGTAATTTTCAAGAATCTGTGAGAAAATTTTGAATAAAAACTCTAAAACACTACCAAACAGGTCAACTTCTAGAATTAGTGAATCAAATCCAAATAAAATCATTTGGTTCCTTATCATCGAGCTCTAAGGTCGAAAATTAAATGTTTCCAGTTTGCCCGCACTTTACTTTAGTTTGTGTCTCAAATTAAGGTAAATTAAGAATCAACTCCCGCTTAATTCCTTTTCCCTATACACATACACTGACTGAATCAATTGAGTTCAGTCGGACACGTACCTACATTCTCACTGTTCGAGCAAAATACCCTCGCCTTACCTCTTCGGGCGGTATCCCATTAAGGAGTTGTTCATAATGTTAAGTCCCTCTACTCCAACTACCTCGCCTTAGGAGACTTCTTTTTTTTTTTCTTTGCTACCTCAAAGGGTCTTGTTTTGTCGTTGCCTCAGGGGTCTTTTTTTCTTATTTTTTATTTTTTATTTTTTATTGGGGACCTTGCTCGACCTAGCTTCTCGGGTTGACTTTCATTTCATTGGGGACTTTGCTCAACCTCGTTTCTCGGGTTGAACGTGCATTCTACAAAATCATTCTAGAATTTTATTCATTAGTTCATTATTTTCACAAATTCTATAATTATTATAAAGCATTTTCAGAGGGAAAAAAATTTTCCAAAATATTTTTCATAACTTTTCCGGTTTGCGGAAAAAAGGTTTGGAATAATTCTCAAAAAAATTTCAATCCATAAAACATTAACCAAAACTCAAAAATATTTTCCAAATCCTAGAAAATAGACTAAAACAATATTTTTCCTTATAAGAAAAATATATTTCATAATTTTCATAATTTTTTCCACTCACGGAGAAAATCACAAAAATTCAATTTTCTTTTCAAAAATTCCCATTTCTTTTTTAGAATCATTTTTAGAAATATTTTTATTTTTCTATGTAAGAAAAATAATTTTCAGAGTCTCCTGGCTATTTGTCTCTTTTTTTTTTCTTCTGCTCTTCCACCGCTATTTTTCTCTCTTCTACCTCCATTTTTTTTTCTCTTTTTTCTTTTCAAATCCTCATTTCTCCACTTTTTTTCTTCATTTTTCTTTTAAAATCTTCAATTAAAATCCGTTTCTAACACATTTCCACTTAGAAAACAGGATTAAAACAGCAACAATCAAATATTTAAAGTCATAAATTTTGAATTTTACCCATAAATTCAAAAACCTCAAATCCTTGATTCTTGATGGAGGAGCTTGAAGGACTCGTTTTTGCACCACCTAAGGAGATCCCTTTCCCATTCACTTCCTCGGAGACGCGAGTTCTAAGTCGAGGAAAGGTTTGGAACACTTTGGGTCTTCACCAAAATGAGGATTGGCCCACCCTTCATCGTCTTTGTGAGCATTTAGCTGGGTGTGAGGTAATTATTATACCCTTCTAAGTTAATTTCATTCTTGCATTTTCAATTTGGTCGGGTTTTGTTTGAAAAAATACAAAATTCGTCAAAATTGGGCTGCCCCCTACTTTTTGCACACGATGGGAACGTAGGGGGTTTGCGCGCCCATTACGCGGGCTGGCGAGGTAGCGCGCGACCCCTGCCTGAGCGCGCAGGGGTGATGTGTGCCCACTACCAGTAGGCAGTTGCCACAAATGGCACAACCCATATTTCGGTCCCTTTTTTCGATTGTGCTTGACCTTTTACATTCGTAAACATACATATACCTCATCTCATGCATTTAAGACTAAAATGCGCCTATTTTGATTGTCTGTCTGAAGCTTGTATGAAATCTCTATTTCTGTACTAATCCCATTTTTGAAACTACAGGTGAAATTACTTCATGTCAAAGGCGGAGGTACTCCCCATTCTACTTACTAGTGGTATCAGACTCTTCCATCTAGGGTTTAGGCTTGAATTTCCTAGACCTGCTTCGGGCCTTTCATTAGTTCCTTACCCAAACAGGTAGTCAAATTTGATCGCGGCACCATCTACCCTTTGATGTAGCGATGGATGGACACTACTGACATCTTCCATCTATCTTTCGGTGAGATGACTATAACTTCGGCAAATTTTACTGCTATGACATGGTTATTTTTTTAAGGTGCACTGGTCTCGTTTGATGATTGCTTTACTAGACCCACTACAGACGACATATCCAAGTACATTCAAAATCTATTAGGTATCGCCCTTATGATGCGTTCTCATAATGCTTGTTCTTATAATGAGATCCACAAGAGTTGTACGAATTGAAATCCGACACAGCCCACACATATCGATCAGACGGTGAGGTGTTTTCTGTTATACCTCATCGGCACTACCATCTTCGCGGATAATAAGAACTTCACTGATTTAAGCATTCTCAGAGCTTTGTGGGATGTGGACCATATTCACACATTTGCTTGGGGTACATTTGGTCTGAATCATCTTTATTACATCATGGATCTAAACGTTCGTCTGAACGAGAAGATTGGAGGATACTAAGGGCTGATTGAGGTACACTTCTGACCCTTTTTTGTTTACTCTATTTTCTATTTGCTTGCTCTATTGTAATAAAACCTATCTTTAAGTTTGGACTTACGAGTATAAGTTGTTGATGGGTCTACTCGTTGATCTATTACATGAGGGAGAGAGTATTTTCCCCCGTCTGAAGAAATAGGGCCTCAACCGCTTCAAGACTGCTCATACCTATGGCTTAGAGTGGCACTAGAACCGGCTTAACAGCTTCATGTCTGAGCAGGTAAACACATTAACTTATTAGTTCAAGCATAAATTCTCAGAGTTATAATACTTACCTTATCATTTTCTGCAGGTCACCGCAGCTCCATGAGGTCTATTAGAGGATTGTCCTCCATATGTCATAGATGCTTTGGGTATCACTAGTCAAAGACAGTTGATTCAGTGTGCTACCCATCAGGTGTGGTATTTAGGAGAAAAAGTCCTTCAGTAGGAGCGGGGCCCAAATCACAAGCGAGTACCCTATTCTCCACCAACTATAGGATTCGCCCATCTTCTGGAGGGCGATGACTTACAGATAGCTCTGACTGGCTGGCCTGCCGAGGCCTTTTTAGAGCCAGAGGTGGAAAAGGATTATAGACACTTCATAGCTCAGTACTTGCTTCCTAGGGTTCCTCCCCCTTCTCTGTATCTTATGCTGGACACTCCGGTTCCTATAGGTATTCCTGATATCAGTCAGGTTAGCTCTTGCTTCAATTCTTACTTTACTATTTTTCCTTTTATCTAATATGCTAACACAACATATGAATAGGGACTTGTGAACCCTTAAAATTTCACCCCCCAGACAATCGATTTTCAATTACGAACCTATAGAATCAAACCAGACCTAAATAAAATTAGAAACGGGCCAAAATAGACTAAAACAGTGCAAAATCTGGTTGATCCAGATAGAAAATTAAACCAAACCTAAATCGGTTCGGGCGGCGCCATAGATGTTTCGCTAGGGCACACATCATTGCATGCGTGCCGCCAAAGCACACAGCGCAACATGCATGGCGAGCGTGCGATGTATCGCGCGTGCTGCCAAGGCGCGTGGCATGCGGCGACAAGAGCGTGCTCCAGCCTGGCTGGCATGCCGCGCATGCCTCCAGGCCCTCCCTTCCTCTATAAATAGACCTCTTTCTCTTAAAAAATGAAGGGGGACCAAAATAAGTTTGATTTATAGGTAAAGTTCTGTTGATTTTGATACATAAAAATCACTTTTCTATATCCAAATCAATCACCCACCAAAATTATTTCAATTTAAAAGTTATTATTTGTTTTGAGTTCCTAATCTGAAGTGGAGCTCATAAGCCAGAGCCAAGCTTGCCCCGTTCTTAAAAAATCCAAGAAAAGCAAAGGTATAATTCATTTTCTTGCATTTTAAAATTCTAAATTCAGATCTAGAATTCATCCTACTGCATCTTTATTTAGGTCTAAATCAGAGAAGATCTGAAATTTATTAATTTAAAATCTGAATTAAATTAATAAACAAATACCTCTTTTGAGTAAAACCCCTCATTCACAAGAAGGAAGAATTGCATGGGGTTTGATTCCCATTCAAAGGGATACACAAGCATGCCAATTTTTGAGGCATCAACTCCAAAATATTTTAAATAATAATTTCCCTTTTCATATTTCATTTATATTTCTTTTAGTGCTTTATTATCTTTTATGCATTTCCTTTATTAAATTAATTGAGCAATATATGTACTTTTCCTAGTACCCATAAGGGCTAGAGGAAAGATCCTCCTATCTTATTTTGCTTTCTGCTCTCATATAATATTTACATTATTAATAATTGTTTCATTCATTATCTTAATCCGTGATCATGCATACATAAAAGTTATTTTGCACCTTAGCCAAACTAAACAACTTTTTCATTAAACTGTTATTACCAAAACCTGATCCCCGAGCCCTCTTTGGTCACTCGCGGATCAGTGCTTTTCTATTGGGATAAAATAAATATTTTGGAGTCAATTTAAATTGGGTTTTCCTTTAATTTTTCCAATTAAAATAAATATAATTGAAGTGGTGACTCCCTTTACAAAGCCAAAATACAAAACACAATTTCCCAAACTCACAGCGGGTTCCCGATCGTGGAGTTTCTCCTGAAGAACATTTCGATTCCCTTAGCGGATCGGACCGGTGCTCAAGCAAGGCCTCATAGTTGGCGTCTCCGCTGGGAAAAATTAAATCTTTTTCAAATAAAAGATAAAAGTGGATTACTTTTGGTAAAATAGAGAGTTTGGCTTTAAGTTCAAAATAACTTTTCATGCATCACTACATGTGGACTCCTTGTCCAAAACCCTAGTTTTTTAGGAAAACAATGGATAGAAAGTAACATCGAGTGGGTAACCCTCATTGGGTCTATTCGCCAATAGTGAAATCATCTAGCCCACGGCGTATTCTTTAAATCCTTTTTAAAGGTTTAATGAGTATGCAGTACCGCTGGACCCACGTGAGGCTCCTTGTCTCACATGTGGTTAGGTATATCGCTGCTCTAGTGTGACGAGTACCCAATTCAAGCCACCCTTTACCTTTTCATGTAATGAACTTAGAACCTAACCTTAGGTTGTATGTTCCATAAAGCAAAATCCTTACACATTTGTATCTTCATAAAATACTGTTCCCAAGCATACTGTACAACATGCATTCATTTTAAGTGGAGCCTTGAACTGAATAAGGGTCAAACACTTTCACCTCGACCCAATCACCTTCGCCCCGCAAATCTTAAGCCCGATACCTTTGGCACAAACATGCAATCCTAAGCCCAAGATCTTGGTAAATCTCTGAAAAGCCTAATACCTTTGGCACAACATGCAACCCTAAGCCCAAAGCATTAGCCCATCCTACCTAAGAAAATCTCTAAAAAGCCTAATACCTTTGGCAAAACATACAACTCTAAAGCCCAAAGCATTGGCCTATCCTACCTAAAGAAATCCTCAAAGCCCAATACCTTTGGAGAAATATGGAATCCTAAGACCAAGACCTTGGCAAATCCCTAAACCTAATACCTTTGGCCCATTATACTCAAAGCACAAAAACAATTGGCCCACAACACCATAAGGGATCCTTTTCCCCCAGAGTCTGCATACCCTTACTCACATATCCTCTTCACCAAATACTCACTGGGTTTCTTTTGATTTTGCTTAAAGGTACCAATGGCTAACCTGACTGACATGGCTGCCCTGACCACATTCATGACCAATCTCCTTCAAAAGTAAGAGGAGAATTTTCAAGAAATTCTAAATGCTCAACAAACTCAATTCGAAGAACAAAGGCAATCCATCATCAAAGAAATGTGGGCCATGGTTAATCAAGCTAGCCTCAACCCGACTAACCCAAACACAACTTTGGACCAAACCACCTTAAATCTGAACTAGACCAATCCTATTCCGGCCCAAACCCATAATAACACTAATTCATCATGCAAAACAACCATTGGCCTTACAGATAAGGGAAAGGTTGTTGCTAGTACCCCTCAAACCAGTGAGGTTCCAAACATCATTACCCAACCTGCTGCTTCATTTCCTACGAATCCTTTTCAAAGGAAGGAAGCTTTATCTCACTCTGACCTGAGAACATTCATGAAGAGGTTTGAAGTCATGGAAAGGGCTCTTAAGAACCTCAAAAGACATGATGACTGGGTAGATGTCAGATCCTTAACCCTCTTTCCTAATGCCAAACTGCCACCCAAACTCAAAATGCCTGAACTTGAGAAATTAGATGGAACTACTTGGCCTAAGACCCATATGATGATATATGTAGGGGCAATGCAACCGTTGGGACTTAATAATGATCTCATTGAACAACTGTTCTAGTAATTATTAACTGTTGTTGCAATGAAATGGTTCCTTTTGCTGGATAATAGTCAGAAAAAGACCTGGGATGATATCTGTCAAGCCTTTATCAAGAAATATCATTACAACAGTAAAGTGGATGTCACTAGACGTGACTCGGAAACCACCAAATAGCTTTCGACTTAGTCTTTCTCCATGTTTCTTACAAGGTGGAGGGCTAAAGCTGCTCAAATGGTAAACAGACCAACTGAACAAGAACAGGTGGACATCCTTGTCAAGAACCTACTCCCAGATTACCAAACCCATTTGCTAACCTAATACTTGCCTACCTTCAAAGCTTTGGTGGCAACTGCATCAAGGGTTGAAGATTACATCTGAAGTGGATTATTTCAACCTAAATTCTCCACCACCAATATGAATAGTGATGAAGAATTTGAACCCCATGACCTTTGAGGCTAAGACTGACATGCCTCAATCTCATTTTCTTTTTCATCCTAAAGCCATGATTCCATGCATCTTTACCAAAGTGAAAAACATACCTCACCTCACCTCACCTCTACCCAAGTAGCATGTTATAGAAGAGTTCAAGCTCAGCTAATCTGACTTGTCTGAGAATAAGTCCAAGTCTAAATCCAAATTTGAGTTTGAGTCCACATTCATAGTCCATGATCAAAATTCAAGTTCGAGTCTGAGTCTGTCATTTATAAGTCTGAATCTTTATACTATATTCTCCTTTTGCAATAAAACATTTATATGCACTTCTCTATTCTCATCCTTCTTATTAACAGTTGTGTCTTCAAAACAAAAAAAAAATAATAAAAAAAAAAATCAATGAATTTTGGCATGCATTTGTATTTCACCATGAAATCCACTATGATTTGGAAAAATGAAAACTGGAGGTATTCTTATACCCACATCAGCAGCCGCTTCACCAGCTCCCAACTAATGGATAGTCAATAAAGATCACCAAATGGTGATCTATTTAGTTGGAGCAGTCAGAGCTAAAAGCAATCCAATAAAGTTACCCATTGTACTTTTGGGTAATAAAAAATAGACAACTCAACAAGAGGCAAAAATCTCAAAAAGAACCCAATGTCCCCATAAGGTTTCTCTCTTGACCAAGATTCAATGAAATAGTTAAAACAAGGTCAGAGCCCTAAAATGAAGGACAACAGTAACCCAAATCATGGTGGAACAATCTTTAAATGCCAAAATTCATTGATTAGCTCACTAAGTTGAAAACCCGAAAGGGCGACTTAGGCAAAAATTAGAGAAAGCTCGCTAAGTTGAAAACTCGAAAGAGCGACTTAGTCAAAGAATTAGAGAAAGCTGGCTAAGTTGAAAACCTGAAAGGGCGGCTTAGGCAAATATTAGAGCAAGCTCGTCAAGTTGAAAACCCAAAAGGGCGGCTCGGGCAAAAGTTAGAGCTGAAAAGAAGACAATCATCATCCTGATCCAATCATTCTGTTCCTTATGCTCTTATCCCATATTAAAGGCATATCTTCCTAATTCATCATCTTCCGGCTAATCCCTCATTAGGGGGCATGCTTCCAAATTGCCTTCTATCAATATGTCACGAGCATGTCCTTCATATCATCTTTTGGTAATCCACCATGTTGCCCTTATGATTCAGTATGGGCATATCCTTCCTATCATCTGTCACGTCGCCCTTATCATTCAGTAGGGGCATATCATTGAAATCATCTATCACATCTCTTAGCTCAAGCAACTAAGTAGCCTTTATCATTCATTAGGGTATATCCTTCAAAATGTTTGTCACAAAAAGCTAAATTGCTTTTACCATCCATCCAAGAGCACGTCTTCCAAGTCATCATCATCAATCTAGTGTCTTTCCAGGAGTCCTGTCACTCTAAGAGTCTACTCAATCTCAGACAATAAGATAAGTCATTCTTATCTTCTCCATAAATCATGCTACAAAAGCAAAAACATACAACCTCCTAAAATAATTTCCAAAAGGTTTAACCAAGCCCACAAAAAATGTAAGTCTCCTTGGTAAAACCTCATCTTCCAAGGGCTAAGCCCGCCAAAAACCCAAGTCTCCTTAGTAAAATATCATCTTCCAAGGGCCAAGCCCACCAAAAACCTAAGTCTCCTTGGTAAAATGTTATCTTACAAGGGCCAAGCCCACCAAAATCCCAAGTCTCCTTGGTAAAATGTTATCTTACAAGGGCCAAGCCCACCAAAATCCCAAGTCTCTCAAGACTCATGATCCTTAAAGCCCAATTTCCTCGGCAAAGCCAAAGTCGAGCTATGACTCCAGGCCAATCATCCTTAAGCTGATTAACAAGGGCCTGAACTAGTCAAAGCCCAAGTGTCCTTAGTAAATCACATCATTCCTAAAGTCCAACTCCTTTGGACAAGCAAAATCAAGTGGCAAAATAGACAGTCCTTCCAAGCCTAAGCCTCTTTGGCAGATCATATCATCCATCCAAGCCTAAGCTTCCTTAGCAAATCATACCATCCAAACCAGTCAAAGCCCATGATTCCTTGGAAAAACATACAATCCAAGCCCAAGCCTTGGCAAAATCATATCATCACTAAAGTCTAAGTACTTTGGACAAGTAAAATCAAGTGGCAAGTCAACTACTCAAAACACCTCTAAAAGTCATGTCCAAAAACAGACTCTTAACAAATGGGTCACACACAAGACAACCCACAATCTTCCCTTCCAAGGCAAAACTTGACCTTCCAAGCAATAACCTGCTCGAAGGAAAAACCCAATTAAGCCTTCCAAATGATAACCTTTCCAGGAAAAACCCGACCCAGCCTTCCAAGCAATAACTTTCTCCAAGGTAAAACCTGACCCAGCATTCTAAAATAACTTCCTCCAAAGCAAAACCCAACCTAGCCTTCTAAGATGACCTTTCAGGCTACACCTGATTGAGCCTTCCAAGATAACTTTCAAGGCAAACCCTAACTAAGCCTTCTAAGCAATAACCTCCTTTAAGGCAAAACCTGACCTAGCCTTCCAAAATAACCTTTCCAGGCCACACCTGACTGAGCCTTCTAAAACTTGACCTTGGTTTGACCTTTCTCCCAGGCATAACAACTGCATCACTATCCTTTATCATTCCAAAATGGGGGCACCCTCCTCTATAAAGATCAACATTTTCATACCAAATTGACCGTTCAAAGGTTCAAGGTATCCAATTCATAATTTCTACATAGTCAGATGCATTTCATATTAAACAGGTCACTAATAAGAGCTCTTGAAACAAGAAGGAACATCATCCTATCAAAGAGGACAATCACATCTTCCTACCAAAAAGGACAATCACCTTTTCCTACCAGAAAGGAACATCATCCTACCAGAAAGGAACATCTTCCTACCATAAATGAACATCATCCTATCAGAAAAGACCAATCCATCCAATCATCTAATCAAACAGGACCATTTTCAGATATTCAAAATTATTTATCCAATAGATCAATTCTGATGAAACTCAGACCAAGACTGAGATCATCCTCATCGCTTGCCAGACCTAGACAGGGACCATCTTCACCACTTCCTAAAGATACCAGAGGGCATTTTCTTTACCCAAACTAATCAAAATCTCAACTTCAAAATCAGACCATCCTAAGATAGCCTTAGGATCAATACCTTAAAACTGAATAAGGTTTTCTCCTCAGAATCAGACCCATCCTAAAATAGCCTTAGGATCAATATCTTAAATCTGAAATAGGTTTCTCTTTTAAAATTAGAACTATCCTAAGATAGTCTTAGGATCTTTTATCCAAACAGACCGAAAATATAACTTTTATTTTCCTAAACAGATAGGGAATATAGATTTTCCCAAATATGTCTAAACACAAACCTAGACATCACTTTGGTTCCTTTTTTCTTCATCTTTATTCCTCAAGTTCACTATCATCAGAATCTCCTTTTGAAAAAGCCAATTCTGATGAGGGGGTAGCTGTGAACCCTTAAAATTGCACCCCCCAAATGACTGATTTTCAATTACGAACCTATAGAATTAAACTAGGCTAAAATCGGATCAGAAACGGGCCAAAACGGACATAAACAGTGCAAAATTGAGTCGATCCGGATAAAAAATTGAACCAAACCTGAACCGGTTTAGACGGCGCCATAGGCATGCCGCCAGGGCACGCTGCACCGCATGTGTGCCACCAAAGCACATGGTGTCGCATGTGTGCCGGGCGTGCCGCCAAGGCCCACGGTATACCGCCTGAAGGCCGACAAGCGGCCCCAAAAGCGTGCCGCCAAAGATGGCCGGCATACGGCGCCAAGAGCATGCCGCCATGCCAGCCGCCTCCAGACCCTCCCTTCCTCTAAAAATAGATATCTTTCTCTTTAGAAATGAAGGGGGACCAAAATTAGTTTGATTTATAGCTAAAGTTCTATTGATTTTGATACATAAAAATCACTTTTCTATATCGAAATCCATCACCAACCAAAATTATTTTAATTTAAAATTTATTATTTGTTTTGAGTTCCTAATCCGAAGTGGAGCTCAGAAGCCGAAGCCAAGCTCTCCCCGTTCTTGAAAAAGCCAAGAAAAACAAAGGTATAATTTCTTTTTCTTGCATTTTAAAATTCTAAATTTAGATCTAGAATTCATCCTACTGCATCTTTATTTAGGTCTAAATCAGAGAAAATATGAAATTTATTAATATAAAATCTGAATTAAATTAATAAACCAAAACCTCTTTTGGGGTTTGATTCCCATTAAGAGGGATACGCATGCATGCCAATCTTTGAGGCATCAACTCCAAAATATTTTAAATAATATTTTCCCTTTTCATATTTCATTTATATTTCTTTTAGTGATTTATTATCTTTTATGCATTTCCTTTATTAAATTAATTGAGGAATATATGTACTTTTCCTAGTATCCATAAGGACTAAAGGAAAGATCCTCCTATCTTATTTTGTTTTTTGCTCTCATATAATATTTTCATTATTAATAATTGTTTCATTCATTATCTCAATCCGTGATCATGCATACATAAAAGTTATTTTGCACCTTAGCCAAACTAAACAACTTTTTTGTTAAACTGTTATTACCAAAACCTGATCCCCGAGCCCTCTTTGGTCACTCGCGGATCAGTGCTTTTCTATTGGGATAAAATAAATATTTTGGAGTCAATTTAAATTGGGTTTTCCTTTAATTTTCTCAATGAAAATAAATAAAATTGAAGTGGCGACTCCCTTTACAAAGCCAAAATACAAAACATAATTTTTCGAAATCACAGCAGGTTCCCGATCGTGGAGTTTCTCCCGAAGAGCATTTTAATTCCCTAGTGGATCAGACCGGTGCTCGAGCGAGGCCTAACACGATCGAGGTCAAAGCGGTCTCATGCTGGTGAAGGAACTTCTTCTTCTATCACCACTGAAATAGATGAGCCTGAGGCACCTACCCTTATTCCTCCTAGAATAATCATGGAAAGGATCCATCCTCAGTTGGATCTCAGTTTCATGTATATGGACATTGATAGCATCATTAAGATGGTGATGTACGACACTTCTAATATTTATACAGCCACCTATGAGCTTGAGACCACCACTCATGTGAGGTTTCTCTTTCTTTTACGACTCCTATTCTAATTTGTGTCACCTGTATTCATAAATTTTCATCTTGACAGGTTCCCCGACATGTTTCGAAGTATTACTACTAGCTGTGAGGCCTCGCTCGAGCACCGGTCTGATCCGCTAGAGGAGATCAAAATGCTCATTGGGGTTTCATCTCAGCATGGAGCCCTCGAGCTCAGATTGATTGATTTTGAAAAGTGCTTTAGAGTCACCACCTTACTTTATTTTTATTTAGGAAAATATAAGGTAAAAACCCATTTTGACTCCAATTATATCCCAAAGGAAAAAGATCACTAGCCTCGAAACCAAAGAGGATTCGGGAACTAGGTTTTCGGTTCATATTAATTAGTTTGGCATTTAATAAAGTTATGACTTAAAATTGATTTCATGAATAATACTTGTACAATTAATATAATGCATGACAATATGATAAAAGTATGTTATACATAAAATAAACAAGAAGAGGATAAAAGGAAGAGAAAAGGTAAGTTACAATTACAATAAAAATCTGAATTAGGGGATACCTCTTCTAGCCCTTATGGATTCTAGGGAAGTCACACATTCCCCAAACTAATCCTAATAAAATCAATATAATAAAATAAATTAAATTAAAGTGAAGAAGGTGATATAGGGAGAAGTTGGTTAGTTTTAATTGGATTCGATGTTTGGACCAAGCGTGCCTGCGTATCCCTTTGAATGGGAATCAGAACCCACGCAGTTCTCCCTTCTTGCGAAGGCGTTTATTTAGTCAAACCACCTTATCATGTTTTGATTGATTGAGTTGATTGATTGAATTGATTTTAATTGATTACCAAGTTAAATTAATTATTTCAAATTTTATTTAACTAACCTAAGTAAATCAGTTAAGAGAAAAGAATTAGGCAAAGAGCCCAAAGGAAAAGAAGAGAATAATCCCAAGGAGGGAAAAAATAAATAAATAAAAAGACTAATCCCAAGGAGGGAAAAATAAATTAAATAAAGAAAAGGAAAAGAGAAAGGAAAAGAAGCTTACCTTGCGCTTGAGCGACTTTGAAGACTTAGCGGCGGGCTTGCCTCGGACGGCGGGGAACTTGCCTCGAATGGCGAGGAGAGGGTCGGCTCGGGAAGTCGCAACCCAATTTGCTTTGCAAAGCAAGGAGCAGTAGCAAAGCAAAAAATAAAATTAAAAAAAAATTTAAAACTAGGAAGCTTGTTCCTTGGCGGACCAAGCTTTAGGGGGATGGCTCGCTTGATGCAAAGGCTAATCAAGCAAGGCAAAGGATTTAGGAGTGATCTTGAGGTGAGGAATAATGAGTGGGAGGACCCCTATATATAGGTTGAAGGATGGGGAGAAGTATTATGAAGTTTCGATGTGGGATAGAGGCAAAAAAGAAGAAAATTTCATAAAAAATTGAAAAAACATGTTTGCTGCCGCAGGGCTTCATGCAGCAACCATATGTCCTACGTTAACCGCAAGAGGGCCTACAGTTGCCGTAGGCGTCCCTGCGGCAGCCGCAGGCCTGACTGTATTTTTTTTTAATTATCTATTTATTATATATTTTTTTATTATTTTAGTGGTGCAAAATTAAGGGTTCACACCAGCTGTACTCATCATTGAGGAGGGAAATCCTTACTCTATCTAAGGGCATGGAGTGAGAACTGGTCAGTCTGTACAAAATTCTAATGTGTATGAAATGATTTCGTATTTAAACATGAAATGCTAATGTCATGAATGTTTATGATTGTAGGGTATGACTCGGAGGTAGCTGGTATGTCATTTTATCTATATGCTCTATTCTTTTTAATGATGAGAACTATATGCTTATGTACGTTTAATCTTTGTAGGGACTAGCAGAGCACCGAATTCAAAATCTTGAGCAGACACAACAGGTTCGTGGCCATAGGCGTAGAGAGGAGGCAGGTTTTAGCGAACCAACATGTGGGTTGCAGCGCAGAAGGTGACATCTGAATTCAGTAGAAGAAGAAGAGAAAGTGGAAGCCAACTCAAAGGAGACTGATGAAGATTCATCCTAGGATTCCCTCTAGATTATTCCCCTATCTGTCTGTCAGACTAGAACATGTATTTTCAGAACATGTTATGGAATATTTGCACATTTGAACATTCTTGTATATATTTCTCCATTTCTGATATTATGTGTATCAAGTCCCTTTATTCTAAGTACTTGGTTAATGTTTTTCTGTATATATGCAAATATCTGAAATAGGTACCTCGAGACAAAACCCAAAACGGAGAAAACGACTAAGCTGCTACTGTCCTATGGGTCATGGGCACATGGGGGGTCACGTGTCTATGGCTTGGGTGAGTGGGTGGACTGTGCGCCCATTGCGTGGGTGCGTGAGGGGGTCACATGCCCATCACCTGATGTTACATTCCCATGCCACTTCCAATTTTGTTTTTGTATGATTTTTCTTCTATATAAGGCCTCCTCTCAACCCAAAAACTTTGTATCGAGCCCAAAATCTCTTTCAAATGGATTTTTAGCACCAAAACTCCAGAAAGTCATGGTTTTAACAAGAAAATAGAAAATCAATAACATCATTTCCTAATTAACCTCGCAAGATTGGGATCATCTCATTTCATTCCAATTAAAAGGGTTGCTGTATTTGTAAAGGGTAACCATTCTCCCTCGCCTCTTGGAGGTTGCAATGTCCTTATGGGATTCGAATACCCATGTTTTCTGCTTCAATGGAAAAGAGATATGTGCTCTCTATTAGGAATTCAGTGTCATCCTAGGGAGAGCTCCACAGGCTACCGACCTTCCAGTCATACTTGAGCTAGGACTCTTAATGCTTGACGATGCTGAAAACATCCTCAGAATGTTTGGAGTGGACCTGCTGCAAACAACCTATTAAGGTCTCTTTTTGATTGATGTTATGCTAGACCAGATACCCCGACTAGATTGAAGTCGACATGGCTGGTGCAATTCTCTATGTTATTGCCTATTGGCCTAGTTTCTTCTCTCAACTGGCTCAAGGATGGGAATTTCGCGTTTGGACTCGGCTATCCCATAAATGACGGAAGGAAGGACTCCAGTTTCCCTAATCCTTGTAGAGACTATCATTGGACTTGATAACTGGCAAGCAAAGTGGACCTTTACTGGGAGTCCTCTACTACTACAGGTATGCGATTTCTTTTCGTTTTCCAACTGTCCCTACATTCTTCTCTGAAAATCTTTCTTCTAACCCATTCTTATTGCAAATCTAGCTTCTAGAAAAGCTGGAGAAGGTGGCTCTACCCCCCTAACTCTATAATACCTCATTATGGGCCTATGCACTTCACTTCGCAAGCCATTGTCCACTATAATGATTTTGTCAACAACTGACTAGAGTACTTCAGAACAATCCCTGATGGTTCCATGAGATGGACTTGCCTTTGGTGGAACATCTGCAATGTGACCTTATATCCTTATACCAGAAATGTACCACTCTATGAGTTTACTGAGGCCACCTTCTATTCACCATAAAGGCTATTCAGACAGTATGGGTATTGACAAGACATCTAGAGGTTGCAAATTTTGAGCTCGAGCGTCTTACTAGACCATTCGTTGATCAATTCGAGCGGAGCTGGCCTCGCCAAAACATCTGATGGAATACTACCTTGGTTGAAGATTCCACCACCATTGATGAGTACAAAGGGTGGGTTGCACAGTATGAACAAGAGAAGGATCCTATCCGTCAAGCTGAGCTAATTCGACAACATTTTACAAAGAGATAAATGAAACCTGAAGATGATGGCCGTGGAAAAAGGCCTCAAGTTTGATTTTATTTATTAATGCAAGCTGTCATTTTACATTAATTATTTTCAATTTTTCATAATGTTGTAAACAATAGACATAGATAAATAAATGCAAATTTACTTTATCATGACATGAAATTTTCATTTATTCAATAAAAGCACATCTTATTGCTTGAGTTACATTTGGATTTTTATCTCTCCTTTTACCTAAGATGTCCAAAAAATGATTTTCTGCTTAGCCTTTTTTTTCATTTTATTTTTTCCTTTAACTTTTGCCTAGCTTTGCCTCTCATCCTAATGAGGTTTTCAATTCTAGCGAGACTTTCTCTTTTATTCACTTTTACTTTGCTCAGGCATAAAATCTCTTGAGACGATCCAAATTAATTGGTTCTCTAAATTTGTTGCCTTCCATATCATACAGGATAACCGCTGTAATACCTCGTACCTTAAAGAATTTAATTGCTCAAGCATAGATTTAAATTGATTGCTTTATGATTAGAAAAGGTGAATTAAATGCTATTGCATGAAATGTTGATTGTGGAATTAATGATTCAATTCAACAAGCATATGAATGTGTATGTGAATAAGTATATGGGATTAATATGTATATGATAGCATTGTTAAGTGATTAAAAGATGAGTGGCCTTTTCCATGAGTTATGAATAATGTAAAGTTTATGAACCATTGTGGTAATATGTTGTGCTGAAAATGTGATTGTAAGAAAGTTGGTATATTATGTTTTCTCATGGTTCATTGAACCTAGTCATATTGTGTCATGATTCATTGTAAATGGCTTTAAAAGGAGGGACTTAAAATGAATTTGGCAATTGCTTTTGGATTTGAAGACAACAAAAACAAAAATTATGTTCTTCTTCTTCTTCATTCTTCAAAAAACAACAACACATATTCCTCTCAACTTTTTCTCTCTCAATTTCTTCTCATCTTCTTCATTTCTTCATTGATCTTGTAAAATCAACTATAAAAAAGGAAGATCTAAAGGTAAGGATCTTAAATTTAAAGTTTCTTTTCATTTCAATAGTGATTTGAATTTCTTCTTCTCATTTCTTTGATGATTGAATCAAATGGGTTTTAAGATAAGAGTATTCTTTGTAGTAATACATCTAGATGTTGATTCTAGACTTGATGTATGAAGTATTGAGTGGATTGAAATGGATTTACAAAATGAGTTTAAAGTTTTCTTATCTTGAATGAAATGAGTTTCAATCCCTCATTTTGATAAAGTATGAGTTTAATCAAAGATGTGATTCAAATATTTACTTGTTTCATCTAACTTTTAAGTGATAAAATGTGTTTTTCTTTGTATATATTACATATGAGATAATGATTTGGTTTTGTATGCATTTGAGTGTGTTCTTCCTTGATGATTTGAGGGTTTTCTCGAGAAAACCTGTTCAGAATGAAGGATATGCCCATGTTGCTGGGCGTATCATTCATTCTATGAGTCAGAGGAAGAATACGGGCAGGGATACGCCTGTGTTGCTGGGTGTATACTTGCTATTGCCTGGCTACTTTAGGATACGGGCAGAGGATACGAGCCCGTATTGGAGCTAAAAGATTGATGAGAAAGGGATGCCAAGCTTATTTAGCTCAAGTAAAAGATATGAGGAAGACCTCTAAGAGTGTAGAGGAATTGCCAGTTATAAGTGAATTCATAGATGTGCTTCCGGATGATTTACTAGGATTACCTTCGGATAGAGAGATTGAATTTAACATCGAATTGCTTCCGGGAACGCAACCTATTTCGATACCTCCATATCGAATGGCACCAACTGAACTGAAAGAACTGAAGGAGCAACTACAAGAATTGTTGGACAAGAGTTTCGTTAGACCCAGCAGTTCACCATGGGGAGCTTCGACATTATTCATTAAGAAGAAGGATGGATCTTTTCGACTGTGTATAGATTATAGACAATTGAACAAAGCTACAGTGAAAAATAGATATCCGTTGCCCAGAATTGATGATTTGTTTGATCAGTTACAAGGGGCAAGCTACTTTTTGAAGATAGAACTGCGGTTTGGTTATCACCAACTCAAGATCAGAGGAGAGGATATTCATAAGACTACATTCAGAATGCGATACGGTCACTATGAGTTTACGGTGCTACCATTTAGTTTGACAAATGCACCTACAGCTTTTATGAACTTGATGAACCGTGTGTTCAAGCCGTATCTGGACAAGTTCATTATTATCTTTATCGATGATATCTTGATCTACTCAAAGAACAAAGAAGAGCACGAGGAACATCTGAGGATAGCACTGCAAATATTGAGAGAGCACCAGTTGTATGCAAAGTTGTCAAAGTGCGAATTTTGGCTAGATCGCGTGTGCTTTCTAGGCCACATTGTGAGCAAAGATGGGATTCAAGTAAATCCTCAGAAAGTGGAAGCAGTAGCGGATTGGCCAAGACCTGCTACGGTCACCGAGAGTCAAAGTTTCTTGGGATTGGCTGGATACTATCAACGATTTGTGAAAGATTTTTCATGGATTGTAGCACCACTGACGAAGCTGACGAGAAAACAAGTCAAGTATAACTGGGATGAAGCATGTGAAGAAAGCTTCCAGAAGTTGAAGAACTGTTTGATATCGGCTCCAGTTCTAGCATTACCTGAAGGAGAAGGGGGTTTTGCTATATATTGTGATGCGTCAAGAATCGGATTG
>CATKHJ010036800.1:0-27704 GCA_949750685.1 Vernicia montana | reverse complement strand
ATTATATGATGTTCTCTCTCAAGACACAACACAAGTATTTATATTAACCTTATGTCTACTCTCGTGATCACAAGCAATTAACACAAACCCATTAAGTTTTATGGAAATCTTTTAATTAATCACAAAGGAGTGTTCTTATCTCTAAGCAACACATATCCTAGATCAATTATCTTAATGAACTAATATTGTGTTTCCACTCTCACTACTTCACACAATATCTTAATTCATATAATTAATGGCCAATTAATTTCAAGCATTAAATCATAAGATAAAAGATTAATTTCAACGATCAAACTCAATCAATTAAATATAAATAATCATAGGCAAATCAAAAGATTACATCTAAATCCTAGAAAGATAAATTTAGCTACTCATAATAAAAAATGAAGAAACAATTAAATTAACAATCAATATAATAGAAAACATAATAACAACTTATTATAGAATTGAAGAATAAAAGTTTAGAAAGAACTCTTTTTGGGATACAATCTTTGGTGTAGACGAGCTCCAAAACTTCTCTTCTTGAATAAAATAAAAAGAAATGAAACTAAGAAAATATAAATCTATCTAATTGACTGAATGATGAAGGATTAAATTGATGATTTGAAGGAGGGGTGGTAATACTTATTTATAGGAAATTTTCATCTTTTTTTTCCACCATCTTGCATCATTGCTTGCATCATTATTATTATGACATCATTACTTGCATCATTAATATCATGATATCATTGTTTGCATCATTAATATCATGACATCATTACTTGCATCATTAATATTCTGACATCATCGTTTGCATCATTAATATCATGACATCATCGCCTACATCATTAATATCATTTTGATTTGCAAAATAAAATAAAATACTAAAAATATTTTATAATTTATTTATAAATTGTTAGAATTGTTTATTTCTCAAAATAAGTAATAATATTATTAAATTTTTAAGAACTGAACCAAAATTTGAGTAAAAACAGGTAAAATAACTTTAAGAAAATAGAATTATCATAAGGCGACTAAGGCAACCACCTTAGGCCCCCCAATTATGAAGGCCCCCTATATATATATATAGTATAGAGGCCCATATATAGTATAGAAAATAGAAAATATTTTACAAAAATAAAATAGAGAAAACAAAAGGTTAAAATTTTGGAAATATAACTTAATAAAAAGCCTAATTAACTTTATTAGCTTTTCCTTCTCTCACAAAAAAAAAAAAAAAAAAAAAAAAAAAAAAAAAGAACTCTATTAGCTTTTCCTAACTAATAGTATAAATTCATAATTTTTTTTCAACTGCCTACATAATTGCTACCTCTTAAATCAAAAGAAACCTTAACGTCAATTTTTTTTCTTTTTTCTTGTGAAACAGCTACATCAACAATAATTGCTATCTTCATTTTCTACTTTTAATTTTGTTTTTTTTATTTGAATAATTGGCGAATAAGTTTCTCAAAGTCTTTAATTGTTATTACTAATTCTCAAAGTCTCCATATTCTATTGTTCACAAATTTAATTCAATTTATTAATTTATCTCAATTAGCTTTTAGTTTTTGTTATTATTTTGTTTATTTGTTATTCCTCATATGTGTCAACTTGTTTATCCTTGAAAATGAATGGTAGAATAAGAAAATATCAAGCTAGATACGAAAAACTCAAGGAAAAAAAAAAGAGAATAGAAAGTTTAGTGCAATCTCAAAGCGGGGCTCTTAACAAATATCTTGTTGACAAAAGGGAACCAATTTTGAATCAAGAAGTAAATTAAAAGTTTAATATGAATTTTTGGTTTATTTCAAAAGCAATTGTTGTTGAATTTCTTTGGTTTTGTCCTGCTGATGTTGTTTGTTACCTATTGTTGCTGCCTATATAATCTTTAATTTAAAGGTCTCATCTAATGATTTTGCCTTAAGCCCTAAAAAACCTTGAGCCGCCACTACCCAATCTTAGACTGGGATATTACATGTTTATAGTCATGTAGGAGGTTGGTAAAGTCTCATGAGTAGAGAGAGAGAGAGAGAGAGAGAGACTGAAAAAGGGTGAATCGCCTATGAGCATGCTCCTTTTGACAGTTACAGATCTATGCACTTGAGTGATGACGTAAACTACAGTATAGAAGCTTGTGGAGTAAGCTTCCCAGAAGCGAGCTCAATGCCTTGATGCTGATGGTGTTAAGGGCAAGCTTGGTATGAATAGCTCGTCTTAGACTTGAGCTTATATTGAGTAGTATATTAGATGAGCTTTATTTTTCTTGGACTCAATTTGGGACTGTCTGTATTTGTCCCTCATCATTCTTATAGTTTTATATATTTGTGAGGTGGATGGAAAAAAATAATCCTCGTAACAAGCTTCTCATAATAATATAATTTTCCTTACTATGAAATATAATCTCTCTTGTTAAAAAATAAAAATATTGATGCAATACATAATTTTTTTATTAACTATATAATTAAGAATATTTAAATGTTCAATCTTGATTTCTTAAAATCCCATTGTGAGTCAATGCCTATTTATGCGACAAGTGTAAATTTATGTGTAGAGTAAGATTAATTATTTTGACTTTTTCTTATAGATAATTTTGACTTCTTTTGTTTAAGAAAAGGAATTAACTTGTTAATGAGTTAAGATGATGACCATAAATCAAATCTCTACCTCTATACTTGAAAATATATATATATATATATATATATATTTGCTTTTTTTAAGCATTTGTAGAGAAAATTTAATCACAATGCATCCTCTTGACTTCAAACTTTCATTTTAATGGTAACTATAAATATAATAACCATTGGAATTTGGAGAAAAATAGACATACCATCCATTTATATATAATAATGGAATCGAGGTGCCCAACAACAATTAATTATATTTCCTAGCAATACTTAATAGATGAGCCAAAAGTTCAGTAGGCTTAGACATCATTATCATATGATCACATCCTAATATTTCTATCACTTCATTTGGTGGATTTTTCTCTATCATCCATTCTTGAAAATCCTTTTTAGAGACTTCATCTTTCTCTGAAATTATAAAAATTCGACTAACGGATCCATAATTTTCTCTTGTTAGAACAACCTCTTTTGATAAATCTTCTTGACTAAACAAACGTAATGGTCTCACTAATGTTGTTGCCAATGCCCAATCCTGTGGTGAATTAACATATATCTAGTTAGAGAAATCATTTGCTTTTAATATTAAACAAATATCTGTTTTTTATATTCATTTTATTTTATTTTACATTATTATTTTACAATTTCTAATATATATATATATATATATATATATATATATATATATATATATTATTAGTTTCTTACCTTTCCCTCAAAAAAAAAAAAAAAAAATGTTTCTTACCTCAATTGGGCTGAGCTTGTACATTATGGATGATAAAAACAATGGGCCAAAAATGAGTTCTGTTGGAGGGTTGTCTGGCCCATCATCATAAATATAACGGCTATCCAGTAGAGAACCTGTCCTGCTAAATGACTTCCACAATAACAGTTATAAAAAATATATTTAGATTCACATTACATAATAATATAATATATAATATATAATAATTATAATATTATAATATTATAATATAATAAAATATATAATAATATAATAAAAATAGAATATTTATTAAATATATAATTAAATATAATATATAATAAATATAATTTAAAAGTTAACTGAAGGTCTCAAATTCAAGTCCAATCAAAATCAAATCTATCAACAATAATATTTAGATTCACATTACAAGTTATTGTTAGTTACATAAAACAGGAAAAATAATTTTAAAAAAAGTCAATTTTTTTGGGGAAAATTTTTAAGGGTGTTTTTACACACATATTAAAAAAAAAAGACAAAATATTCTCATATGTCTTTTTTTTTTTTTTAAATACAACTTATTAAAGTTTTTATTTCAAAAATGTTCAATTTTTAAAAATATATTATAAGTATAAAAAAAATGGTATTTTTGAAAACCTAAAAAAATAAAAGGGGATTTTTGAAAAAAAAAATTGTATTTGATGTAATTTAGGTGGGAAAACAACTATTAAATTTTCTAATATTTGGGTCTTTGATTGTTTATTGAATTGTCTTTGTCTTGTTTTTTATGGCAGTTTTTTGCAATTCACATCACAAATCAGTGATTCCTTTGGATTATTTTAAAATCATATAAATCCTTTTGTTGGAATTATTAATTGCTGAGAATATTGGTTTTGGTCATCTTTGCTTAGTATAATGTATTGCTTTGAAATAAATCAAAACCCCTACTTGATTAATTAGCCATCATTGGTCAACTTAGCTTAAAACTCAAATGATGTATATTTAAAAGGAAAGTAAATTTAAATTACATTTCAAATTTAAAAAAATCATAAAAAAAATTAGAAAAATTACATCAATGGTTTCTAAGCTTTATAAAATTTTCAATTTTTAAAAATCATCTGATATAAGTGTTTTTAATCGTTTTTTTATTATCGGAGTGCTGATTTGTAACTCTTGTTTCTCTTGATTTGCAACTCTTTAATTTCATTTAAAATCTTGTTTTAGTATTCTACGACTCAAAAAATTTTTCTTTTTGTCATTTTTTCAATTTTAGAGATTTTAGAGTTTCAAATCAACATTCTGAAAAATGACTAAAAACACTTATATAATATTATTTTTATAAGTTGAAAAACTAGTCGAACAAAAAAAAAATTATTCAAACACTAAAATAACAAAGTTTAAAAAGTTCATATACTAATAATATAATTTTTCCTAAATCTTATGTCAAATTGATTATATACTTAGAGCATCTCTAAGGGGCTCTTTATATGCTGCAAACTTTTTATGATTAAGAGTCAATACAAGAAAATAAGATTTTAATGGACTAATTATTATTTAAATTTAAAATAGATAGTGAATTTGACTCTCTATATCTAGAGAGCCAA
The DNA here is from genome assembly GCA_949750685.1 of Vernicia montana. Taxonomy (NCBI): domain Eukaryota; kingdom Viridiplantae; phylum Streptophyta; class Magnoliopsida; order Malpighiales; family Euphorbiaceae; genus Vernicia; species Vernicia montana. Next base: position 22,797 of record CATKHJ010036800.1, on the reverse strand, counting down.
TTTCACTTTCTATTTTAAATTTTATAACTTTTTATACATACTATTTAATTCTTTTACCTATTATTTATGGAAAAAAGCAAAATTAAAAATTAAAATTTAAAGAATCCATTGAACTTAAAAAAAAAATTTTTACGCTCTTCATATTTAAAAATTAATTAAAATGCTTTTTATTTATGTAAAATATACTATTTAAAACGAAGAATACATTTAGAGATACTCTTATTCATTTCAATATGGTTATTTATTTAAAATATATCATAAAATGAAAAAAAATTATTCATGGTTTTATTATTAACAATCTTCCCTAAACTAGATTAATCAGACCATAGTAAAAGATTAAAAAATATATAGAGAGAGAGAACAAAAATTACCTCATTATTTAGAGTAGAAATGTTGAGAGATGGACCAGGCATCAAGGCAGTCACAAACACAGCAACAGAAATTTTAAGAGGAAACATTTCCATGGCTTGAGAAATGGCCAACCCACCTAAACTATGACCAACAAGGATCACTTTCTCATGTGGTAGTAGAGATGCCATTAATTCCATCAACGGCCGATGATAATCGGAAATCGATCGGAGAGAGTTGACCTGCCGTGGGTCAATCCCAGAAGCAGCTAAATCTATAGCTGTAACATTGTGGCCAGAAGATTTTAGTAGGGCTACAAGTTTGTACCATGACCAGGCACCATGGCATGATCCATGTATTAGCACTAAGTGCTTGCTGGGAACACATTTCAGTAGAATTCCATTGACTATAGGGAAAAGGGAGATAAGAATTAGGGAAATTAATGTCAATTGTTTGTTTTTCTGCCTCATTTCTGTTATGGGTTTCTTTGCATAGGGATTGATTTAGACTTAATTTAATTTGTGATAGGCACACTTTGGTAGGCTTGACCAGAATGGTCTGGTATGACTGGGCTTCTTTTTAGTTCTATTCTTGTACAAGCATTGGCCTAAGCCTTTGCTACTTTCTTATTATTTTGTAAATGATTGAGTTTCTCTCTCTTAATATAAAATATCAGTTATTTAAATTTTAACAATTTTTTTCGTTAAGAATATATCAAAAAAAAAAAAAAAAATTACAAAAGAATATATCAAAATTCTACAAACAAAAGTACTTCCATTTGATATTTGATATTAAAGAAAAACCAGAGAAATTTTTTATTTATGCATTATTTTTCATGTTACCTAATATTTTTGTATCAACTACTATGCTCTAAAATATAAAACATAATAATATAGTATCTTAATCAAGGTAAGATGAAAACAATAATTTAAAATATGTGCATTAAGATTCAAATTTTACTAATATTATATATAATATAATTACTTTATTTTGTTTAATATAAAAATCAAACTAATAATTATATCGAACAATACAAATGAAATTCAAATCCAATACGGATAAAAGTGCTACTGTCCAACACCTCAACTTTGATTTTATCGTTATAATATATATTACTATTTTATTTCAATATTATCTAATTTCTTATACCGACTTTGAATTTTTTAGTTCCAATGAAAAAAAAAATTGAACTTTTTAATAGATAAAATAATTTATTTATTTATTTATTTTAGCATGAGCAAAACGAAGAATTAAATTTGAATTTATTACTCAACTTATATTCCCTTAGTACTAAGTTAAACCAAAAAGTGTAAAATAATTTGTTTCAACGTTCCTATATAATACCTAAATTATATTTATATTAAGCCTTGGGATGATCAGTGTCTTCAAATTGTCATCACATGAACATCTAATCAACATCTCCATTATAAAAATAAAAATAATAATAATAATAAAAATAATATTCAAATTATAATAGTTACAATACTTATTTTAATTTATTTATAGCAAATCTCATTATTCTTATGCACAATACTAGTACTAGCAAGATCTCTTGGAAATGATACACCATATGTCACCAAGAGCCAATGGTCCATTTTTCTGATTTATACATATAGAAAACAACATTAATTTGTAGGGAGCCAATGGACTATGCTCCCTCTAATTTATCAGCTAATTCTCTGATACCCTGAAGTGATAGATTTGGATATTCTCAACATCAAGCTTCTGGAAATTACTGCGCTTTCTGGTGACAAGAAATTTCCCCCAATTGTAAGGCCTATATTTGGCAGGATTTTGCTCATTTGTTATCTCCTCTAAGGGCTTCACATCAGTGTAGTGTGCTGGATTGAAAAAGTATGGAATAGAAAACCTTTCCTTTTCAGGGTTCACCTTCACTCTATGTTCCACACTCTCATAAGCATCATTGCTCCATACCTACACAAAGAATGTTGACATTAATTTGCCAAGCTGTATTGATGAAATTGTCATTTCAATCACATTCTTTTTGTTCATAAAAAAATTTAGGAGGAGGGATTGTCAGATTTTGAACTTTGATTTCCTGCACAACCAGGCAGGAATTTCTAGTTGAATGATTTGAAAATTAATTTAAGAAATTGAGATATGGTACCTGAATAATATCACCAACATTGATTATATAAGTATTTGGGGTTGGATTGACCCAAGTCCACTCTCCATCAGATTTTCTCTTTACTTCTAATCCTCCCACATCATCTTGTGCAAGGATGGTCAAGGCACCACCATCCTTGTGTCTACCAACTCCAAGAGCTAGATGAGGAACAGGGCAAGGTGGGTAGTGGTTCAGTCTAATAAAAGTAGTTTGATCTTTAAAGAAACCATGAAATATATCTGCCTTCAACCCTAGACTCAGGGCAATTAGCTCCATCAACTTAAATGCTAATCTTTCCATTTCTTTAGCATATTCTTCAGAGACTACCCTGTTCAAGGCAGTCATTAGACCAAATTAAAGGATCCTTCAAGCACAAAAAAAAAACATGATATGCTGATCTTAATTTACTTTGATATTATAATTAATCAAAATTTAACTTTTTTATCAATCAATTTTAATAGAGTGGTAGTGATCAACTTTAAAATATGTGAAGATTACAAGTTCAAATTTCAATTGAAACCTAATTAGAAAAACAAAATTAACTTCTCCAACTCAATGGTTTAGGTTTTCTTGATTTTAATTTTATTAGACAACTCTTACATATATATATCTCATTAATTAATTAATCTTAATTTTTTTTTTTTTAAAAACATCAAGAAGGGGATTCAAATAAAAATATATTATCATAATTACCAGCTTAAAAAAACAAATCTTCACAAAAAAAAAAAAATCAGGCAAATTACCTTAGTTCAGGGGGGTACTCAGGCCATTGATTATACCACTTAGTAACCTCCTTATCATCAACCTCATAAGAAGCTGGGACAAGAGTTGGATTTTGTACAGTAAGATCAAATACCTCTTTCCAATCTCTTACATTCTTTGTATGCTCTGTATCATAATAACCCAAAACGTTCTTCTCATCTCTTCTAATCTTCTTTTTTTCCTCTAGAGACTGAGCAAAAAATTTTGCTGATGCATTGAAAATCTTTTGTCGTTTTTCAAGTGAAACTCCATGGTTAATCACTTGAAAAAAACCCCAATTCTTGCATGCATTGCCAACCTTTTTAACAAGATTTTCAAGTTCTTGAGAGTGATTATCATCATCAGGAGAGCTTAGAATTGAGAGATCAATTATGGGTATTCCTTCAGCTTCAGTGATTTTGAGGTTTGGTCTGTGTTCAAGGGATTGAATAAAGGCTGGATCTACCTCTCCCATGGTGGTTTTCGATTTGATTAAGGATATTTTGAGATGAAAATTTGGTTGTTTTTATATATACTCTGTAGTATCTGGTTAATGGGTTAATGCAGAGTTTTGAACCAAGACAGGATTTCGGGTTAGAGGGAGGTTTTTGGTACTTTTTACCTAGTAAAGACAAGCCAATTATGTTTGGAAAACTTGTGACGTTTGTGCTTGCCTGGCAATTCTTGTCTTGCTGTGGTCTGGAGGCTTTTTTTTTTTTTTTTTTGCCAAAGGTATCTCTAATCTAATAGTAATACTTTTTTTTTTTTTTAATTAGATCACTTTAATATTGATTGAATTAAATTTTATTTTTTTTACATTGGGAATTTTTCTTATAAAAAAAATAAAAAGTAATAAATTTTTTGTAATTTATAGTTAAAAAAAATGATTAAAATTTATTCAAATTTTTTTTATCAAAGAAATTATTAAAATTGTATTAGAAAGGAAAAAATTCATTTATATGCCTCTAAATCCTTTTAAAATTTCTTCAATTAAACAATATAATTTTTTGAAAAGTAATGTAAATTTGTAGTAATATGTAAATTGTCATTAATAAATTCCTCATAAATTTTATTTTTTAAAAAAAGTCTTCAATGTAAAAATATAAAATTATAAGAGCTCAATGTACAAATAAAATTTTCTTATAACATATATTTTAATTAATATATTAGCATGGGAGCATAATATATGGTTAGACTTTTCCAACATGTAGATTTAGTTTAATAGTTGAAATTGATTCAGAATATCTAATAAAAAAATATATAATGTTATTTAGTGATTCGATGAATACTGAATTTTCTCTGTCAAAAAATATTTTAGTCTTGGTGTTAGTTTTTATTTGATTATAATATTAAAAATTAATTGAAAAATATTATATTTTTAATTTTTAAGACTATAAAAATTTTATTTTTTATATTTATTGTTAAATATGAGGAAATTTGAAAATTGATAAATTATAATAGTTGGTGATATTGATAACTACTATCGATGGCAGTAACGAATTTAAAAAATTTAGTCAATTGAGCAAATATATATATACACAAACATATATATTCACATATAATTAAATTAATATATATATATATATATATATATATATATATATATATATATATATATATATATATATACATTTTACAAATAAGCATAAATATAAAAACATTAATAATATTCAAAAAATTTGATAAAAAAATAATATACTTAAAAAATTTTATGGTTAAAATAAATAAACTTACTGAATCTAGTTATTAATTCTATTATTTTTGTCTAAATTCATCAATATGCTAACCAAATTAAAATAATAATTTATTTTTTAACTTAAATTAAAAATATACTAACCAAATCAAAATAATAATTTTTTTTAACTTAAATTAAATATAATAATTTTAAATTTTAAAAATTAATGGATTATAAGACAATTATTATTGTTTAATATAACAATATTATTATACACATACATATACACAGAGATTTCCTTAAAACAGTTGAGAACAATTGCCATTGTACCATGCTATATCCGCTCAATGGCGGTGCCCATCAGTAATCAAAATAAATAAATATGTATTTTAATGTTTTACTCAATATTTTCAAATACGATCCGATTTAAGAATCGGTAAAAACAGAGAATTACAGATTAGAGATTCAACCGGGATCGAATCAAAATTCTAAATAATATCATATATTTATTATTTATATATTAAAAATAAATCTAATATACATATAATTAAAATTAACGAATGTTACTAAAGTAACTAATAAATGTTATTTAGAAGTAATTGTTAAAAAATTATGATAAATTAACTTATTAATTGATCATTTTAAAATCCAACCAATTGAATTAATTATCATTGATATAAATAAATTAAACTTAAACTAGTTAAAATTCAATTGGATTCATTTGCAACCCTACCAAAAATCCACATAGAATGAATTGGGCCAAACAATTGATTGATTGGTTTCATAGATCTCTCTCTCTCTCTCTCTCTCTCTCTCAAAAGCTCAAGTTATAGAATTTTGAGGGCACGCATATCCCTTAATCAAGGGAATCTTGTCAAATAGCCAAAAAGAAATTGCCCATAAAAAAGCAAAAGAAAAAGGGTTGCGAGATCACACTTCTTTTTGCCTCCTTTTAATTTTCCTTTCTCTCTCTCTTTCTCTAAGCATTGCCATTGTAAAGTAGTAGCCGTACATTACAAAAACACAATCTCAATCCACCATGGATTGATCATTTTGCTGCTAAATTTAAAAGCTTTCGTCTTCTATTTTGCTTGAATCACTCGGGTAACTTTCTATTTCACCTACTTTCTGTTGCGGAATTAGAACCGGATTAGAGTAAGAACGCAACTAATAATTTGAGAAAAATAATATGGACACTAGATTTTACATGGAAAAACCTCTAAACAAATCAAGGTAAAAAACCACGGGCAAAAATAGAAGAATTTCACTATGAAAAATAATAGGAGTTACAACCTTTCTCTATATCACAAGGAAAGAACAACAACACTCTCTCTTGAAATAGAAAAAACACTCTCTATATTTTTCTTTCACTATAAACTCTCTTTACTTAGAGATTTGGGATGCATTTTACATTTGATGTTATTGCTTTTTATAAGCAGCAAATACGCGTTAAAAACGTGTGCAAGAGACAAAGTTTGATGCCAGCTGCTTTTAGTTGATTTTGTTGACAATCTCTCACTTGAAAATTAGATTGAGGATCAATCAATCTTCACACCATTCTTTTTCTTTGCCATCTCCATGTTGCTTATGTCTCCATTAGACCATTAGAGGATTGACACCAAACAAACTTGTGAGTATTGACTACCTTTATCATGAAATCTGCTAGGTTAACTTTAATATGAACTTTCTGCATATCTACGGTTCCTTCTTCCACTTTCTCATGAACGAAGTGGTACTGAACTCGAATGTGCTTCGTCTTTAAATGAAAAGCTAGATTCCTTACTAGATGCAAGGCACTCTGACTATCACAAAATAGAGAAATCTTTTCTTGTTTATGCCCGAGTTCTTTCATTATCATTTTCAACCAGACTGCTTCTTTACTAGCTTGTATAGCTGCAACATACTCTGTTTCTGTTGTTGACGTAGCCATAACTGACTGCAGTTTTAAAACCCAGCTTACTGCTCCGCCAACAAAAATAAACACATAACCTGTAATGGATTTGCTTTTATCCAAAGCACCTGCATAATCTGAGTCAACATATCCTCTAACAGTAGATTGTGATCCTCCATAACACAATGCAACATCTGAGGTCCCCTTAATATATCTTAGGATCCTCTTCACTGTATTCCAATGCTCATACTAGGATTTGCCATGTACCGTCTAACCACTCCCACTGCATGTGCAATGTCTGGTCTTGCACAAATCATAACAAACATAAGGCTTCTCACTACTGATGCATACGGCACTCAAGACATCTCTGTCCTCTCCGCTTCACTGCTAAGACTCATTTTGGAGGATAACTTGAAATTAACAGGAAGTGAGGTAGAAATTGGCTTACAATCTTGCATATTGAAGTATCGCAAGATCTTCCTCAAATAATTTTTTTGACAAAGCCAAATCTTCCTATTATTTCTGTCTCGGTGAATTTACATCCCTAGAATCTTATTTGCTGGTCCAAAGTCCTTCATTTCAAAATTCCTAGCCAATTGAGGCTTCAGTTTGTTGATATGATCTTTATTGAAGCATGAATATTTGATGGTTCACCATCTTCTGTTAGAAAACAGTATGCAACATTGCTCTCCACAAGATAATCAGATTGTCATGCTAGTGTTTTTCTTTCATGAGTCGACTGTCGAACTTCTATAGTTTCAGTCTCAACTGGTTCTCATTCCTCAATTTTTGGTGTTGCTTTAGAAGAATATTTTGAATCAAACTCTTTTTCCACCTGTACCATTGTAGATTCTGGATCTTCTTTCGAACTGCTACTATCACCTTTTTCTTGTAGCTTCCCTTCTGCAAATATAACATCCATGCTGATCACAACCTTATGGGTAGTGGGATCCCATCGGCGATACTCATTCACTCCATCAGCATAACCCATAAATATGTATTTTTTAGATTTTGGATCTAACTCTATAGTTTCTTGAGCGTTGTACATCACGTACACAGGACTTCTGAATACATGGAGGTTCGAATAATCAACAGGCTTTCCCGTCCACATCTCCATTGGTGTTTTCAACTTAATTTCAATTGATGGTGACCGATTGATCGCATAATAGGCGGTGTTGACTACTTCTGCCAAGAATATTTTTTCCAGACCTGCAGCTCCCAATATGGTCCTTGTTCTTTTCAACAGGGTTCTGTTCATTCGCTCTGCCACTCCATTTTGTTGATGAGTGTATGCCGTAGTGAATTATCTTTTTATGTCTTCTTGATTACAAAATTCAACAAACTCATTGCTGGTATATTCTCCTTCATTATCTGTCCTCAAACACTTGATATTTTCCCTAGATTCAAGTTCTACCTGCACTTTGAAGACTTTAAAAACTGAAAACATATCTACCTTCCCCTTGATAGGATACACCAACATCTCCTGGAATAATCATCTATGAAGGACACAATGTTCTTTGCTCCTCCCAGAGATGGAACTAGTGCTTTCCATACATTAGAGTGAACCAATTCTAGAACCTTTTTGCTTCTTGAATTTGATATGTTAAATTTTATCCTATGCTGCTTGCTTGTAACACAATGCTTACAAAAAGGTAAAGAAACATTTGTGAGTCCCGGAAGTAGATTTTTCTCTGCAAGAATTTTCATTCCTTGCTCAGAGATATGCCCAAGTTTGTAATGCCACATCATCATAGATCTGTCATTCAAACCACATGAAGCAACGGATGCTTCTCATTCCTGTACAGTCTCTCCCATTAGTATATACAAGTTTGCAGCCTTTTTCTGTCCTTTCATAAGTACAAGCGTGTCTCTGATTATTTTCTTAATCTCATTCTGGGTTTCGATCTTACACCCAAGATCATCCAGTTGTCCTACAAACAATAAATTCTTCTGCGAGCCCTCCACATGTCACACATTTTAAATAGTATGAATTGTCGCATCATACATCTTCAACTTGATGGTTCTAATACCGACGATTTTCAAGGTATGATTATCAACCATGTACACAGATCCTCCTGAGATAGATTTATAATGATGGAACTATTCTCTCCGAGAGGTCATATGCCAGGTAGCCCCTGAGTCAAAATACTAGACATCAACTAAATTTTGTCTACCTGTATCAGTCATCGCCGCTTCATAACATAGAGCATTGCCATCATCTAAAGTGTTTGCTACATTTTCTTGAGGATTGGAATTTTTGTTTAAATTCTAGCAATCTTTTTTCATGTGACCCTTCTTGCCACAATGATAGCATTTTATCTTCTTCTTACTCCTCAATTTTGATCTTCCCTGATTGTGGCTCCCACTAGAGCCACGTTCTGTTGGTTTTCTTTTCACCATCAATGTATCTGCTTGCTGCAAGCTGGCTAACTTGTCCTCCTTATTCTTGCTCCAACTTTCCTCTTCTAGAACTGTGGGTGTAACATCATCGAAGACTAGATTGTTTGTGGAGATATTATTTGTTAAATTGATGATGAGCTGATCATACGAATTAGGTAGACTTTGGAGTAAAAGTTCAGTACGTTCATTTGACTATATTTTAACTCCCAACGATGTAAGTTGAGAAAATACAGTATTCAAAGTGTTTGCGTGCTCAGTTACCGAAGTAAATTTTGATATCTGAAGAGTGTACAACTTCTTCTTAATGAAAAGTTTATTGTGGAGTGATTTTGACTCGTACAATTTATTGAGTTGATCTCAAATCTCCTTTGCCGTTTTTTTCTTTTCTATGCTCGACAATACCCCATCTGCTAATGCCAGATGAAAGTTTGCTATAGCATTTCCATCAATCTCATTCCACTTATCGTCTGTGAGTCCCACTGGCCTTTTACTGATAGCAGTAAGACAATTATCTTTTCTCAATATTGCCTTCATCTTCAAGTTCCACAATGAGAAATTACTCATGTTGAACTTCTCAATCTCAAATTTTGCTGTCATTGCTTCTATCACAAACTTTTTTGAGCAAATCTAGCTTCCGCTATTTCACATGAATAGTACTGTCTACTGGAACAGTGATTGTAGTCCGTGAATAGTACACCAGGTAAGTTCCCATGAAAGAGAGGTGGGTCATAATAGACACACTTAAATACCAAGTCTTTCCTTAGCAAAAACTTTTCCAAGACATGCACTTTTACACTACCACACTTATTTCCAGCTGGGCTCTAATATATATGAACAGTACATGTATTTGTGAATAGTGACTATATGTATGAACAGTATCCCTGAACAATATTGTATCCTACTACAGTTCCTATTGTTTCCTGTTACGTAACAGTAACATGCATGAAAAAAATTTTGCATGGTTATTATTCACTTAATTTTTGATTTTATACCCATTTTCGAAACGGATTGTATAAAAAAATTCTTTATACTTTTCTCTTGCTCGCAGTATATCTCTTTTCTCAAAATATAATATTGTCTCGGACAGTAGTCTCACTTTAATCCCAATAAAATCTTTTATGATGTGGAAGATCAGTCTATACTGCAACCACAAAGCATACTAAGAATATTAATGGGATTACCAAGTAGCTCTAATACCACTTGTTGCAAAATTAAGACCGGATTAGAGTAAGAACGCAGCTAATAATTTGAGAAAAATAATATGAACACCAAATTTTACGTGGAAAAATTCCTAAACAAATCAGGGTAAAAAACCACGGGCGAAAATAAAAGAATTTTACTATGAAAAATAATAGGAATTACAACTTCTCTCTATATCACAAAGACAGAACAATAACACTCTCTTTTGAAATAGGAAAAACATTCTCTATATTTTCTCTTACTAGAAACTCTCTCTACTTAGAGATTTGAGATGCATTTTACATTTGATGTTACTGCCTTTTATAGGCAACAAATACGCGTTAAAAACACGTGCAGGAGACAAAGCAAGTTGGCACCGCTTTTAGCTGATTTTGTTGACACTTTCTCACTCATTTCTTTCAATTTCTTCTTCTTCTTTCTAGATCGGCGGCTTTGTTTTTCTCTAAAATTAGCCATCATTTTGTTTCAATTTCTTCGAGCTTTGATGCAATTACTGGGTAGTTTTTTCTTTGCTTGAAAACAAATGTTCAAATTTTTTATTTTAAATTGACAAAAAGAAAATTCCCCCTACCCGATTAACTTGAAAAACAGGGCCGGACAGGTCGAGTCATCGGTTACCCAGCCGGTTCGCTGGATTTTAACCAGTTCTTTCCATCTCCATCTCTAGGTTTATGGCTTAAATCGGACTGACCTGAAAACTAATTTTTAATTTTTTCGATTGAACCGACCGGATCGGTATGGTTTTAACAATCATGATTTTACTTTACTATAATGAATTTATCAAAATTGGAAAAAAAAAAAAAAATCCCCTTTGATTAGGAAAATTTTCCTTCGAAACATTAAAATTTAACAATAGTTTAATATCATCAAATTAAAATTTATTGATTAGAAAATTTAAAAACAATACTTTTGGATGCCTAAATTTATCATGTTTTATTTATTAAATCTCTATACTTTTTTTTTAATGCTGTAAAATCTCAAATTTGAATCTTCAATCAAAATTAAATTTATTATATATATAACTGATATCTTAGTCTAATGGTAAAATGAGACTACTTTAAAAGTGAATGTCAGAGATTAAATCTCACCATTATTAAATTTTTCCTCTCAATATATATATATAGACTTATTAAATAATAGATTTAGTTTTGACACGAACAAAATACAAATTGATTGAGATTAATTTAAAGATGAGTGCATTTTTTTTTTTTTTTTTTTTTTTAATATGGAGGTACAATTTTCAATTTTGAATCTTAGGATCAAGTTGATTATTTCTTTGCGTGTTTGATTTGGTACATTAAAATGGAAGGATACAAGTCAGCCGGCAGTTCCAGGTGCTTTTTGCGTTGTTAATTCCAGGTACATTGAATCTGGATGCTATTCTCTATTCTCCCAATATAATGTTTTTGCTTAATTAGGATTAATATATCTATTATCTATATAAAAAAGAAGATAAGAGTAGTAATAAATAGTAAAATGACACATTTATCTCTCTTTTTTTCTTATTATATTTATACATTATTTTTTTTTTTACATTTATAAATTTATTGATTTAACATTTTAACTTCCCAAAATTCTATAATATACCTGCATTATTAATCATATTACAAATTTATCAATATAATATTATAAGTTTGCCATTAATTTTTAAATTGACAATTAAATTATTTTTTTTCAAGATTATCAATTATTTTCTTAAATAATAATCAATTGTATATTTTTAATTATTTTTATTATTTCATAACTTTTTTTTTTATTAAATTTTACTTAAAATGGTTTAAATCATAATTATTGGAAGAATATTAGGAGATTTATTGATTATAAGTTATTTAATTTTTATTACTATTACTATTATTTAATTTTTTATTGAGTTCTACATGATATAAATTATATTGATTCAAAATATCTTATAAGATTTATTGAGTATAAATATTTAACATAAATTAATTATATTCTTATTTTTTTTAATTCCATGTTATATAGTTGAATTTTTTTTTTTTTCTAAATTGAAAAAAAAAATTAACTTGTAAATGAAGTCAAATTTCAAAAAAGAAAATAATTAACCAATAAAATTATATTTTTTATAAAAATTTTAATAAATAAAATTTTAAATTTTAAAAATACCACATATAAAGCATGCAATGGTGAACTAGCTAGAAAGAAAAAAGAGAAAAATTCGTTCTTTTTATTTTTAATTATAAAATTTATTAATAAAAGCCAAAAATATCTATATTTAGATACTTATATAAAAAGAAATTATGGCTTTTACTATTCACCCTAAATAGCATATTAACCATTTAATTTTACCACTTCTTAAATATTTACATTTTTATCTTTTCTTGCTTTACAATTTACAAACTTATGTATTATTCTTTCTTTTATATATTATTAAATTTTACAAATTTGCCTTTTCTTATTTTATTCATTATAGATTAACATTCAACTTTAAAATTATTATTTCTTAAATTTCATTTTGTCCTTTTAAGTTTCAATTAAAATTAATGATATTATAAAAATTATAATTACTATTTAAATTTTATTTAGAAAAAAATATTTTTAATAAATAACCATTCTATATACTTTGATTAATATTATTATAAAATTACCAATTTCAATGTTTATACTAAATCTTGTATTCATGTTGTATAAGTATATAAATAAGTAATTTTAAAAGACAAAAGTATTTTATAATACAATAATTTCAAGATTATAGTATAATTAAAATTTAGAATATTATGTACTAATATATAATGAAAATAGATAACAAAAGGTTAAAATATGAGGCTTTTAATAAAATTAGGGACATAATTATTAAATTTAAAAATAATTTTATCAAAATTTCCCCTCCATTATTATAAAACTAATATTAATTTATTTTTAATTATTACTTGGATGGAATTGACACTAATAAAATTTTAAATTAGACTACAATTAACGCTAAAAAATATATAAGTTATAGTTGAAAAAACACGAAAAGATTGAAGAAAAATTAAGTAAATTTACCAATTAATAAAATAAAAATTAAGTTATCAATTTTTATTATTAAATTTATTTTTTAATGATCAATCTTGAATAATAAGATAAAGAGAAAGAAATAAATTTACACGAAAAAATCTATTTGATATTAGTTCAAAAGATTCAACTTAAAAAATTTATCACAAAACCAATGTATTGTGAGACAGTTAAAAGAGGTTTTGAGTAATTTTAGTTATTATGATTATTATTAAAATTCATGAAAATTAAAGTGTTATTTTTTCCATAATTTTGTGAATCTAAGAATTATATAATTATAAATTATAAATTTAAAATTTGTGAATCTAACATTTGGGATTAATATAAAATTTTCTAATATTTTTATTTATGACAATACAATAAATAGATCATATATATAAAAAAAATATATATATACTATATTTTTATTTATAAAAAGATAAGTATTAAAATATTTTTGAAATTTGTCACAATTAACTCTTTATAGTAACTACTATTTCAAAATTAACTTTTTTTTTTAGTTTTCAAAATTTATATACTATTTCAAAATTATTTATAAAATTAAAAAAAAATTACATACTTTAGTTCATGATATAATTTATAGTATATTTTAATTCTTGAATTATTATGTTACAAAATAATTTTGTTTATCAAGGACTTACAATTTTTTTTAAAATTAAAGTTAATTTAGAGATAAAAATGCTAAATTTAAAATTATAAAAATTAAAATGATAATTTTATTGATTTTTCCTTTGTAAAAATTTATAATATTACTAATTTAATAATATTTAATAAATAAAAATTTAAAGTTGGACCTCAGCGTGCTTCGTTATATATAAAAAAAAAAAAGAAAAAATTAAACAGATTTAACATTTTTTTACATTTGATATGTTTTGTTTCATTGCACAGATATAACTTTTTTTTTAATCATTATTTTAGTTATTATTTATTAATCATTATTTTTTAAGATGAAAAAACTCATTCTCATTCATAAAAATAAATTAAATTTCATGGTTAATTGCAAATAAAATATAAAAATTTTACAAGTCATAAACCATATTTTGAATTCAGGTGAAAATATGATAATTTTTATAGGTTAAAAAAAAACCATATTGATAAATTTATTGACTCGACATAATAACAATAATATATTATTGAGTTAAGTGATTATATCATGCCATAATTAGAATTCTATATATTCAAATGAAATCTTCAACATTATCAATCTGGAATAATAATTACTCTAAAATTAGGAAATGAAGAAAGAAATATATAACTCTATCAAAAAAATAAAATAAAATAAATAAACACAAATATACAAAGAAAAATACAAATCAAATGTTACAAATATGCTAAGAGCAAATTTGAATTTATTAAAACAATCTAAGAAAGAAAAGTGAAATTATGGAGCTACTGATATTAGTTTTGAAAAATTATAATATTGTAGGATTTTATAATTTTGTACTGTTATATTTTTTTTTTTGCAATTAATGAATATTTAATTAGTTTTCTCCAAAAATAAAATAAAAATTGATCAAGTCATATTTGACTTAATTATATTTTTTAATATTTTTAAAAAATAAAAAAAGAATGATTTTACTCATAAGAAGAGAAAATTAAATTTTAATACAAAACAAAATATCTCTTATTGAAACAAATACCAATATATGAAGCATACACTACTCAATCAAGAGAGAGTTCACAGGCCTCATTGCCCTATAATACCCATATAACGTTATTCAATTTAATTAAAAACATAAATTACTCATAGTCATAGACACATACTATGAGTTATGAAGCCTTAAAATGATCGATTTGGACATTTTCAACCTCTTGTTTCTTATAATCGCTACGGTTTCTGCTAGCAAAAAACTTTCCCCAGTTGAATTCCTTGTAATTTGGAGGGTTTTTCTCATTTATCAGCTCATCCAATGGCTTAATTTGGACATAATGTGATGGGAAAAAGAAAAATGGCATTGAAAACCTTTCCTTCTCTGAGTTCACCACTACTCTATGCTCTGCACTCCAATACAAGTCATTGGTCCATACCTATAATTAATAATTAATTAATCAGTATGATTAAAAGAAATACCAAAATTTAAATTAAAAACCGATAAATCAAAGAATTAAAATTAGTAACTCAATACTAGTTACATTAACTAATGATTTTTCACAATTGAAAATTGATTAAATATTTATGTTTATGTATTAATCGGATTTAAATTTGAAAAACATTAAAATTTTCAAATTTAATCAAGTCTGACCCGTAATTTTTTTCATAAATTAAAGCTTATAGCCTAACTCACGAAACAGATCTTATGCAACATACCTGCATACAATTCCCAATATTGATGATGAAGGCATCTGGAGTTGGTTTGACCGGAATCCATTCTCCGTCAGATCTCCGAGCAATTTCTAGTCCTCCAACTTCATCTTGAGCAAGGACAGTTAAGGCACCACCATCCTTATGTCTACCCACACCAAGAGCTAGGTGTGGAGCTGGACATGGAGGATAGTAATTAATCCTAGCAAAGCTTATTTGGTCCTTGAAATACTCATTTAACCTATCACCATCTAACCCTAGACTCAAACAAATCAATTCCGTTAACTTGAAAGCTAGTTTTTCCACTTGCTTGGTGTATTCTTGACATATCTCCCTAAATATCAATACACAATTCAATATTAGAATAGAAACAGAATAAAGGCAGGCAATAAAAGAGATTAAGAATTCAAATCCTGACAGTTTTTCGCTTTAAAAAAATAAAATCAGATCTTTAAAAAAAGAAAAGGGGAAAATTTGAAGATCATTACCTGAATTGAGAAGGGAAGTGAGGCCATTGATTAGTTAAAATCCTTAGCTCTTCATCATCAGGATCATCTGAAGCAGGAATTGAAGTTGGGTCTATAGCCAAGTAATCAAAAACCTCTTTCCAATCTCTAACATTTTTGGTATGTTCACTATCATAATAACCCATAGGATCAACTTCATTTCTTTTCACTTTTCTTTTCTCTTCTAGTGATTGATCAAAGAATTCTTTAGCAACTTTCTCCATCTTTTGGCGTAGCTCCAATGATACTCCATGATTAATCACTTGAAAAAACCCAAATTTCTTACATGCCTCTCCAATCTTTGAAACAAGTTGTTGAGTTTCACTAGGGCTTGAAACTGAGAGATTGATAATTGGGATTTCTTCAATTTCTGTGATTTTGAAAGTAGGCCTCTGTTCATGTTCTTGAATAAACGATGGGTCAATTTCTCCCATAGCTACACAATAATTACAGAGTGAAAGGTGTTGAGAAAGAGAAAGATTAACAAAATTTAATATTGATTTATGATGGGATTATGGATTTAATAAAAATAAGATTAAGTGGAGTCGGTATTTTGGTAGGTGGGGATTGGAGGGTGGACCATAGTTAAGGTTATGGAAGCTTCTTTCTTGTGTAATTGAACTTATGACTGATTTTTCTAATATGCTGGCTGAAGTAGGAGAAGAAGAAGAAAGGCAAAACCAAGAAATAAAAATCAAATCTAACAAACACAAGGACATACTAAAGCTATGTTTGAATGCGAGGCAAATGGAGAGAGAAAGAAAGAAAGAAAGAAAGAAATAAGGATGTATTTAACCTTAAATAGGTTTAGATACTTCCTTATTTCTCTCTATTTCTTTTCTTTTTTTTCTATTTCTCTCGCATTTAAACATAGCGTAAAAGTAATTTACACATTGCATCACATGATTGACTCATAGATTAGTAAAAAGATAGGGTTAGCATTATACAATTAAATGATATTTAATTCTTAAAAATAAGATTTTATTTCTTATTTAATTTATAATATCTGATTTTTTATATTTTTTTACACTTAAATAAATTTTTTTATTGAGATGTCACTATTTTAAATATGGTTATTATTAAAATTATTATTATATTCAATTTAATTATTTTAAAAATGAACTAATTTTTAATGATGTTTTTACATTTAAATAATTTAATTAATTTTTTTTATTAAGATGGATTCTATTTTAAATAATATTAAAATAATAAAATATATATATATATATATATATATATAATATTTTTTTTGGTGTTAGAAATAAAATTAATGATTAAAAATAAATTTATTGTAGTTACACTATTTTAATGTAAAATTAACTGCATTTTGATATTATGAATTATAGATAAACTTAGGAAAGAGTTATAGTATCAATTAATATAGAATTACAGTAACAATTAATCATATATTGATGTCATATCATAAGTGTGTTGATACAATACGTATGTAGTGTATCAGAATAATTGTAGGAAGAAGAATATTTAAAAATAGTCATTTATTCAAATTTTCTTTTATCATTTAACAAGAATATCATTTACCCATTTTATTTTTTTTATCCATTTAAGAAGAATGTCATTTGTCAAGAAAGGTGTTCGACAAGTTGGATAAAAATTATAACTAAAATACTAATATTAAATGCTGAAATTTCAAATTATAAGTTTATAACTGAAATACAAACCCATACAAAATGTCATTTTTCCGCCTTTCCTGTCTGATTGTCTCAATTTTCTTTTCATTGTCCCCTCGCTATATTGAATTCTACATTGAATTCTCTTTGGCTAGGACATTAGAATGGAGGTTTCACAGATCTAAACACATTCATATGCTATAGCTAAAATTTTGATTTGATATTTTGAAGGCCTAAACCCTGATCAGCTGTCCTTCTTGGGCCAAAAGGACCTGGAACTTTACTCATTCGAGTATTTAAGTACTTCATAGAAACATATGTATTTAAGCACTTCATAGAAATATATATTGCATGATCTCAAAATCAATATCTTGGTTGGGTCAAAACTGACCTGCTAAGGAAAGTGTAATTAGTACCTATGCAGGTCAATTGGAGGATCCATGACAAGATTAAAATGCTAAACATCCTAAAGATGTACAGATCATTACTACGTTACTCTCATATTCTATCATCATCTAACAAAACACCAATAGCTTCAATTTAAAGCTCAAAATGTTTGCTAATTCCACATGTCATATATAAAGAAAGATGTTCAATTAATAAGAAACAATTCGATCAAAATCAACTGCAGATAGCACACACTCAAAAAAGGGTATCATGAAAATAACAAAAGGTCTCTACAAATACTCTTTCATTAAGATCCCAATTAATAAAATAACTACTCAGTGAGACTTGATGTGTTGCTGAACAACATTAAGACCTTCGCTCTCCTCGCCATAATCCTGCAAAACCAAGCAAGGATTAACTTGATCATTTTACCCCAAAAGAGAAAGAAAAGAATGAGGTCATCTAAATCAAAATAAAAGAGGTGGGTACAAACATAAAATATCTGAAATAGACTCGCACCTTAACTACGACGCAAGAGCAACCAACTACCTTCCTGGCCTTACCCTCAGAATCAATCTTGCACAACTGCAGTTAAGGACCCAATAAATATCATGAGATGGTTACTAAATAGAATGGATAAATCATAACTAGATCATGAAAGTGAAGTAATTTCAAGTCAAAAGTAGTAAACTATAGTGCAAGAACACAGAAACATAAACAGAAACTATGAATAATTCAAAGGAAAAGTAACACTGATTGAGCCCAAAACAATTCTATAACTAAAATTAATATTAGCACATCTTAAAGTAATAGTTATGATTAACTCCAAACAATTCATTTAGGGACTAGAGCCATTACCCAATAAAATACAAGAAAAAAAAAAACAATTAGAATAAATTGACTCCAAACATCTCTAATGAATAAGAAAATATATACAAGATTACACTCAGAAATAATGCTATGACTAATTGGGTTTCACAATTATAATTAAATCCACAAAGGATGCTAAATACTTACTTCATTTTCTATCTTTTCTTTTTTAATTGCAAGGGGAACAAGGAATGAAAAATCAATCTTTACTTCAATTAGGGAGATCCAAGATATAAAGAAAGCTCAAAACTTTAGCAAAAAGACTGGTTAAACACATTTTTATGATTTTACTGAGCCAATAACAAGTTTCATCATTAAAACAAATATCAAGCTCAACAAATAGATACAAAAAGAAAAACCCAAGTGCAGATTCCATTTCCAAATGAGAATAATTGAAACAATTTCAAGAAACCACGAATATAAAACTAGCCAACGGATAATACTCACCCCAGCCCACTCTCCAAGGGTTTTAGCACTGGCAACTGTTATGAGGCTAACATTATGATCAGCACAAAGGCCTTTGACAAGCTTGATATAATCAGGCTGATTGCAGTCCTCAGCCAATACGCAAAGCTGGGCAGCATGCTTCTCGATCACTTTCGCACCTTCGTGAAGACCTCGAGCAAGCCCACCATGAGCCAAAGATTTTCTGAGCACTAACTGCAATGCAGACATCAAATCCATGGGCTCACCCAGAGGCTGAACAGCAGGTGTCTCAACAGCAACGGTACCCTCCTCACTGATCAAAATATTACCATTTTGAAGCTTAAGATTCAAATCAATAAAGCCAAAAAATTTCAAGATTATATAACATTGCATCACATAATCAAGAAGACATTGAAAAGCTTAAGATTTAAATCTATAAAACCAATGAATCCATAATAGAAAATTGCAGAAATAAAACTTACCCTGACATGTTGATTCTTGTACTATCTGGTTCGCTTAGAGAAGGAGGAGAAGGAGGCGGCTGCGCAGTGGTAGAAAGTAGAGAGAGTCTTAGAAGTGCGATTTGAAATAGGTATAATTCTTAAATAGAAATTAGGGTTTTGCATCTGGTTATTTGGTTGCGGGCTACAACTACAAATGGGCCTCGACAAATTGCAGTTGGCCCAATTTTCCAGTTTACATTTTTTAGATTTTTACAGAAATGCCCAAAAAATGCATCAATATTACATTTTTATACTTTAACCGATTTTCTTGCAAAAATATGCTCTTTGATCATTTTTTTACAAAAAAAATTCAGCAATTTTTTTTTTGACTTTTTTATGCTTTTCAGCAAATGGTGTATTCCTAGTTTATTTTGAGTATATATTAGATATATGTTTAGTATATTTTGAGTATATATTGAGTATATGTTTAATATATATCTGCCAAATTTATAGTGTTCGTTTTTACTAAATATATACATCAAATCAACTAAATATATAAATAAAATAAACCAAACATCTACTCAAAATAAAATATAAAAAAAGGTTTCTAAAGAGATATATATATATTAAAGGCATACGTGGCAAAACATGAATAAATCACCAGATCTTACCATACCTAAATTCACCGGATCTAATCCTCAACTCCTGAGCTTCATTTCTCTACCATTTTGTTGACCCACACCTCTTCTTATTATATCACAAAACACATAATAGACAGCACCACCACGACCACTCCAGATCTAACCTAACCTCTCCCTCTCTCTATCTCTCTTTCGAATTTGCAAAAAACGACAACATGGAACCTCGAGGAGGAGGTAGATCTTTACCTCTATTAGCTACCATATGTGCAATTCTTGCGTTTCTGTTTCTGATTCTGATCCATGGCGGTCATGACTTTTACCTTCCTGATGTCGCTCTTGAGGATTTCGTTAGGGTGAGTGACTGAGCGTCTTTCATTTTCTAGATTTAATCTGCTAAAGAAAAAATGGTTTTTGGGTTTGATTGATTAGTCAAGAATAATATATAAGAAAATGAAAGAAAAATCGAAGGAAAAAAAAAAGAGAAACAAAGAGGCAGTAGAGGCTTAAAAAAATGGGGAAAGCTAAATAAAATAAAAAAAAAAAAGCGTATAAAAACAAAAAAAAATTAGAAAAAAAGTAAGAAATCAAAACGCGAGGTATAAAACTAAATAAAATAAAAAATTTAGTATAACCTGTAATTTCCTCTACATTTTTTTTGCCAAATTTTTCGACTTTACATTTGGGAATTATTTTTATAGCCCATTAAATTATTTTTAAATTGAAAGAAAAAAAAACTTTTTTTTCCCTAAATATATGATACATATGACACATACACATATATGTTTTTTTAATGGTTTTTTACATAAATACATAAGAAAAAGAAAAATAATTACAAAAACACTCTCATAATATTTTTTTTACAAAACTACTCCCCCACCTTTTTTTCCTTACAAAAATACGTCTCACCACATAAACTCTAAACTCTAAACTTTAAGCTTTGGAGCTCTAAATCTAAAATCTTAAATCCTAAAAAACCCTAAATCCTAAACGTATATGTATACCGTGAATTGGTATTACGTTTAGTCTATGTTTGGTGTCTATGGTATCTGCAACTACTTTATATTTATACAAATTGAAAATATAAAAAAAAATTAAAAAGATAAAGTAATAGTAAATGGTATACATATATCATAAATGTGTATACGTTTAGTATATGTTTGGTTAGGGGTGTGCAAAAACCGAATCGACCCGACAAACCGAACCAAACCAACCCTAAATTGTTAGTATGGTTCGGTGATTATGGAAAATAGGTTAGGTTCGGTAGTAGATAGGGGTTTATTAGGTTTTCGGATTTCGGTTTGGTTTTGTTAATTTTCGAACCGAACCGATCGAAAATTCGAATTTTGAAACGACGTCGTTTTGTATGCTCTAAATACTATGTCATTTTATACAAGTATATATTCATCATTTAACCCTTCTAAATCTAAACCTACCCCATTTCTCTCCACTCTGCAGCTGCACCCCTTCATTTTCTCTCTCAACTCTTTGTCTCTTCCTTTCTCATCTCTCAACCCCCTAACCCTAACTTAATCCCATCTCTTCATTTGATCTGAGTCTCTCACCTCACCTCAACGCCGCCCCCCTAACCTAATCCATTCTCTTCTCTGATATGAGTCCCTCATCTTCTATCTAACCCTAACCTAATCCCTTCTCTTCATCTGATCTGAGTCCCTCACCTCACTTCAACGTCGCCACCATAGCCTAATCCCTTCTTTTCTCTGATCTGAGTCCCTCATCTTCTATAATCTTTGTGGTTTATGGGTTACTGTCTTCGTTGCCTCTTTGTATTCGCTTTTGTTGATTTTTAATATTTTCTATTTGGTTCGTAACCCACCACCATTTTCTAGAATCTGTGATTATTTTGCTCTCTTTATGAACGAGCAAGATATTTTAAAGGTGGAAGTCCATCGTTTTATTGAACATATCCTACAAACCCATCGTTTTATTTGAATTTTTATGGTAAGTATTTTAAATTTTTTATGTGTTATTTGTAGATTTTAGTTTTTTATCTGTGAAAATTTAAAATATATATATATATATATATATATGTTGCATGTGTTGTTTGGAGACCCATTATTTTTGATGTGTTGTGGATCTAATGAGTTTTGGACTTTTTCGTATGTTTAAGATAAAAACCCTAAAATTTTGCTTTCTAAAATAAATTATTTTAAGTTTTAATATTATTTTATGTGAATTTTT
>CATKHJ010036796.1:0-19699 GCA_949750685.1 Vernicia montana | reverse complement strand
ATGTGGGTGATCAAGTCTGCAAGTGGCAATTGTCTATGCTTATGTTTCAATTGATTTTTGTAATCTTTCCAAGAGTCAGGCAGCTTCTCAATAAGTAGTCCAGCCACAAATTCTTCTTGCAAGGTGATATTTTATGCCTTTAGATCCTCAAGAAGTTTGTGATATTCATTGATCTGCACCTTGATATCTTTGCCATCCTTCATCTCCCATCGATAGAAGTTACCAATTACGAACTTTTATTTTCCAGCATCTTCAGCAGTGTATTTCGCAATCATAGAGTTCCATATTTCCTTGGCTTCCTTATAGGAGCAGTAGACATCAAACAATTCATTAGAAAGAGTGCTAATAATTGTGTGTCTACATACCTTATTAGCATGAATCCAAGCATTTAGATTGGCATCAGTTTTTGCTTCAGAAAGTGCCCATGCAACAGCATGAATATCAAGAAGTGAGAAAATCCTTTCCTGCCATCTTTTGAAGTTTTGTCCATCAAAAGCCTCAATCAGATGAGTTGTTAAACCCAACAGCAGGAGGGACAATAGTACTGGCACTAGTAACAGAAGCACCATTGACACCAGCAGTATTTGAAGGAGTACCACTAGCAGGAAAGGGGATTTACAACGTAATCCCTAAGATTCAACAGGTCTTCTAGCCTTTAAAAAATCGAGACTAGGCAACAGGAACAGCAAGGAAATTAATCAAACACAGCAAGCTAATTTTTATTTGTTTTTTCAGTATCCTTTTAGCAGATACCGGTCTGTTTATATAGACATAAATCAGAACGTTGGTACAACAAATACCAACGTTAAAATAGCAAAAAGTTAGGAACTATAATGTTAATAAAACAGACTAAGTAAACGTTACATAAAAATAGGGATTTTAGTTTTTGAAAATTACTTGATAAAAAAAAACATGTGTTTTAAGATAAGGATAAATAAATAAATAATTAAGGAATTAAAAAGTGGGCTTGTTCTGGACCCAGGCCTATATCGCGGGCAGGGGGAATCCACCGATTTACACTTGAATTGGACTTTAGGCCCAATTCTTGTGCGCGCAAGCCTTGCTCCTCTTCTTGGCTCTTTACAAGCCCAAGATGGTTTGATAGTGTATAAAGTCTTTTACAATTCTTTCCTAAGCAATGTGGGATATGTTACTTTTGAAATATACAACTTTACAACACAGGGCCCCTCCATGTGCCCTAAACTGGTGTCCAGCCTCCTTTTTGGTTTCTAATTGCTTATTATTAATTCCAATAATTTTTTATCTCTTGTAATATGTAATCAAACTACAATAGTGGATGTTTTGTTTTCTTATTTAGTAATTAGGATTAGAATTAGGTTTTGATTCACTTAATTAGAAAAAGAGATAAATTTATCATTCCAAAAATGGCATGAAATTGATAAGTTAATTAATTAGTTTTAATTTTTAATAAGCTGCCCTTTTTCATTGATTAATTGAACACTCAAAATCCTTTTTCTCAATTGACTTATTTTATATTAAAATTGGACCTTTCTTGTTAAAACTTAATCTTTTATTAAATATGACCTTTTTATTAAATAAATCTTTTTTTATCTAAATTAGAAATCCTTTTTCTTTATTAAAAAATAATTGAAGTCCTTTTTGAAATCTTTTTGCTTAAATTAGTTGGACCCTTCTTAATTAATTCAAGTTAAACCTTTTTTTTATTAAGTTTGCTGACATGACATTTTTTATAATACATTTTGATAAATTCAAATTATTTTGTAAAAATGACAAAGTTTATCTCTTAAAAATAAATTAATTGGTAAATTTTTTTTTCCATAAACTTCGAGGTCCATTTTAATGTAAAATAGGCCTTACATACATTTTCTTTAAAGTTAAGATCCCATGCGTCTTTTGTTAAAGTAAGATCCCATGCGTCTTTTGTTAAAGTTTAGATTTGAAATGACTTGAAATGAAATAAATTAAGTGATATAAATTGTCATATGATAAAAGTTCAAAAAATTCAATTAAATCTTAAATTAAACTTAACCAGATAGTAGAGGTCAGTTTCACAGCTGGAAAAGCTTGAATGTTTAACACCTTCTTAAATTATTACCTAACTTCCTTATCTGGATCTCTGGGCCAAGGTAGTTAGGTATTTTGCAAGAAATCCTAATCATTTTTTCTTTTCTTAAGTTTTTAAAAATTTAGGTGGTGACTCCTTTCTCCAATTTAGCCTTTAGTCCAAACTTGTGTTCTCCGGAAGCAATTTGAAAAGTAGTGTAGGGTCTACCACTCGTGGCCAGCCAAAACTGGTCGCGACAAGTAGCAAATCCAAATCTAGAACAAACAATTTTTTTCTTCTTTATCTTTTTCTCATTTTGGAGATGTTTGATCTTCCTTGTATTCATAAGAGCTATAGGAGATACCCTTTATTTTATTGGTTTTAAATGTAATTTCAATTACTTCTTATTTGCTTATTCTTTTATTCGTATGTTTTATAATTTGTCATTCATTTTAATAATTGTCATTTCATCTTATATTGTAATAACATTATAATTTGTTCATGAAATTCTCTTTTAAAATTGTTTTTACATTAATAAGCCAAATTCTTTTTAAATGAACCAAAAATCTAATTCCTGAATTCTTTTTAGTTTCGAAGGACTTGTGCATTTTTCTTTGAGCTAATTTTATTGGAGTCAATTAATGGATTTTTTTCTTATATTTTCACAACTAAAAATAAATTAAAGTAGCAACTCTCCAAACTCATTTTTCAAATAAAGCGATAGTCACTTCATTCGTGAGACTTAGTTCAAAAAAGCATTTTTATTCCTAGTGGACCAAATCAGTGTTCGGACGAGACCTCACAATAATTAAAAAAATAAAATAACTAAAAAATAATTATATCCTATATTTATAATTAATATTTAATTCATAAAATATAATAAAAAAAATTAGTTGGAAGAGAAACAAGTAAAAGAAAAGTGAAGATAAAAAAATGTTAGAGAGAGTGTGTGTGAGACAGAGGAGAAAATAGGAGGGGAGGAAGAGAGAGAGAGGCAGAGAAGAGAAAAGATGAGGAAGAGAGAGAGTATGAGCCAAGGTTAAGGAAAAATAATATTTTTTGTCCATAATATTTATTTTGTTAATTATGTAGAATTTATTTGAAAATTTTATCCATTTTAATATAATTTGATTTAATTATTTTTAATTTCATATAATTGAATTCGTATAATTAAAATGAACATTTTTTTTAATGATTCAAACACAAAATTTTTTTTTTAAATGTGAAATTCGAAATTAATTTTATAAATTTTATGAAATTCATTTGTTTGAAACGAGTTGTAAATTTTTGAATTGGAAAAATATTTATTTCTAAATAACTTAGATTTTTTAATTAAATTAATTGGATTTTTCTTAGTACTTACAAAATTAATTGAAAAAAAAATCTCTTTTCAAATAATTTTTTTTTCAAGAATAATTGAGTTTGTCTTCCAACTTAAAAAATAAAATTCAAATTAAAAAATACTTATTTTTAAATAATTTCTCTTTTCAACAAAATTAATTATGCTTTTATTTGGATTCTAATAATCAAGTATGTTAATAAATTTATGAAATGCAAATTTTATTAAAATATATGAAAATTTTATATTAATAATAAGATTTAAATTATTAAATTAAACAATCAATTATTTGAAAATAATTTATTTATGGATTTATTTCACAATAAAACAAGATAAAGATTGAAAATAAAAAGATAATTTATTATTTGTAAAATGATTTTTTACTAAAATTAAAAAAAAAAATTTTGGATGAACCCGAACCTAGAATCGGCCCCAATAACCCAGACATCAACTAAAGAATTTTTTATGTAATTTTTATCAACGAAGATATCCAAAACTTTTTACCACTTTTTATCAATTTTTTGTCTTTAGCATGGAAAGGAGATTTGACGTAGGATTATTATCTAAGTTGTATATACATTTAATTAATGCTAGGTCATGTCTAAATGTAACACTTTATATCATAATTGAATTTAAACGTAAATAATATTTTAATTATTGTCTAAGTCATATATAAACTTAATATTAGGTCATATATAAATATTACACTTTATATTATAATTAAATTTAAATATAAATAATGTTTTAACTATTATTATAAATATTAAATATATAGCCATAATCGAGAATCTATTATCATAATAAATTTTTTACTACATTAAATTAAATATATTTAATACTTAACTATTTAATCTTGTACCTAGCTATATATAGAGCCTCTCAATTTTGGAAATAACAGTTATTGGATATCTAACAGCTAATAGCTCCTATTTTTTTATATTGTTAAAAGTGCAAAAATTATTATGTGGTCTGATGTTTTTCTTTAAAGGGTATGTGATTTTTCTTTTTAACACTTAGATTTCCTATGATTTGTTTTATTAAACACTTAAGTATTAAATTTACCAATACCATTAATATTTGGTCATTTAACATACAATATAAATTATAAAAATGTTTTTCTCTATTATGAAATTTCACCATGCATTTGAATTAAAATTTAATATTAATTCATTATAAAAATTTAAAAATATTTTTAAAATAAAAAAGGATAATAAATTTAAAAATTAAAAAAAAATTCAAATTTCACTTATACAAATTTTTTTACACATCTTAGAAAAACAAACAAATTCATAAATCTCACTAAATTCTAATTTAATAGTTATATTTCATAATTATTCATGAATATTCTAATTTTGATCTCTTGAGCAATAATAGTGACATATAACCATTAAATTAAAGATTTTGTGAGATTTATGATTTTTTTTTATTTCCTATACGCGTAAAAACTTTTGTATGAGTAAAAATTAAGATTTATAAATTTTTTAAATTTTATTTTTTAAGTTCAATAATAATTCATTTAACGTTTTTTATGCCAAAAAAATTAATGCCTCCTAATCAATTACTCAAAATTCATTCTTTTAGACTATTTATTTTCTTATTCATATTTCTTTAATCTAAATTAAATTTTGATTGGTGTTAATATTTCTTAATAATTTTCTCCAATTAGGATTTTTTTTTTTTTAAAGTTCAAATTCAAACACGTGATCATTTGTGCACATGTCGAATTAGGCTCATCTAATATTTCTTTCGTTTTTATTTTTTTATTCCATATTCATAGCAATGATGATTTGATCCTTAAACAGGATAACAAGTAGTACCAATAATTTAGTGCACGTGTTAAACATGATCACAAAGATGATACCTCTTCCCTAAAATAAAGCACA
This sequence comes from Vernicia montana, assembly GCA_949750685.1. Taxonomy (NCBI): domain Eukaryota; kingdom Viridiplantae; phylum Streptophyta; class Magnoliopsida; order Malpighiales; family Euphorbiaceae; genus Vernicia; species Vernicia montana. The sequence goes on along the minus strand of CATKHJ010036796.1, from coordinate 14,451 downwards.
TGTTAATAATTAAATATTATTATATTAGTGGCAACACACACTTTTGTTATTATAAAATAGGTGGCATTACTTTACACAAGTAGTAGGTAGTGGACACGCTCAGACATGTAATCCAACTCACGCATCGCATCCAACCCCAATCCAACTGCCTTTTTCATCATTTGGCCGGACAAAAAAAAAAAAAACCTGCCTTTTTCATCAGGTGGTGAGGTAATTAAGGTCATATTTGCCTGTCAAAAACATTATTTATGCTGATGTGGCCCGTGTGGGTCTCATTTTAACTTTCTAAATTTAGGATAAATTTTGTCTGTATTATATATTTCCTTCTATTCATAATAAATTTATAATTTTAGAAAAATACACTGCATTTAAATTAAAAAAATAATAAATTAGTAATAATTTCAAATTAAATAAACTAATATACTCTTAATTTGTCTTTCATTAAAACTTTACTAATAACGTTAAGTCAATTAATATTAAGAGTAAATTAAAAAAAAAATAATTAATGTTACATTAGATATGTAAAACGACAATTATATTGAAACAAAATCATTTTTTTAAAACGACAGTTATTGTAAAACGGAAGGAATATATACATGAATCCAATAAAATAAAAATAAGTAAAAAATAAATTAAAAAATTATATTAATTAAAATATTTTATTATTCAGCGATATAGTACATGAGATAAATTTATATAGCTTCGTGTATGTAAGAATAAATCCTAAGTTTAAATTTTTCCACTAACCAAATAGAAACTCACGCATAAGCGCACATACAATACAACAGAGCACTAAGCAGCCATAGCTTACTAACTGCTACAGACTGCAGCGACAATGGGGTGCAAAACTATATTAATATATAATATAATGGTAAGTATATATTCGATCAAGCAATAGATTCAGGTTAAAATTTAACTTTTCCTAATACTTAAAAAAAATATATATGATACAAAACTAAAATTAATATAAATTGAGATTAAAAAAAAAAAAAAAAAAGGAAGAATTAGTAGTTAATGTAAATTAACCATGTTTATCAATTAATTTTGATTTAATGTAATATTATCATTTACAACTGTAGGTGGCGAGTTGATATTTCTGTGAAAATTAAACTTATCAAAAAGAAAGTGTACATTATATTTAAAAAAATTTGTAAGAATGACAGAAATTAACATCCTAAAACCGCTAAGGATTCTTTCTTGGAAAAAGATTGAAAGAATCATAAAATGGAAAATAGAAAAAAAAATATAAAATTAAATTTGCTTATGATAATTACTATTATTATGATTAGTTCCCAATAGTAGTAGCAGTACCAGCAGAATCTGATGAATCTCCATTAAAATCCATCATCATCATCCATTCATGAATTTCATCAGCTCCAATGTTTTCCCAGAATTCACTTTCCTTTCCCATTTCCATTTCCACTTCAAATTCTTTTCTTTTCCCATTATTGTCTTGCTGTTGTTGTTGCTCTTGAGGAGTACTTTGCTCTTCTAAATTGTTGGTACTATTACTAATAGTACTATCTGGAAATGGAAAATTCAATTTCGCTCTCGGCCCTCGAAAATCTATCGCCGCCTTATCATACGCTCTAGCCGCTTCCTCCGCCGTGTTAAAAGTCCCTAGCCAGACCCTTGTCGCTCGCCGTGGATCCCTTATCTCCGCTGCCCATTTGCCCCAAGGCCTCTGCCTCACTCCTCTGTAATTTTTCTTTACTCTCTTTCGTGTCCCTTTCTTTTCCTCTTGATTTGGCGGGAAAAAATTGCATCCTAAACATCCCTTGATTTTGCATACGTTACACGTGTCAAGATCTGATGGTGGCGGAATTGAATTATAAAAACTACCCATACTGGCAGCAGCGGCGGCGGCGGCGGAGGCTGCAGAACTACTAGTGGCGAATTCCGATGTAGAAGGGAACTGATTAAAATGAAACAACTCCTGTGAGAAATCTGCAGCTGTTGCAGAGCTACTTGTGGCGCCGGAGACAACATTTTTCAGAGCAGAGACCATGATGGCGAGTTCTTGATCTTGTGTAAGACGCTGAAGAGGAATTGTCGGCTGTGAAAAATCGTTCGCCGGAGGTCCGGTGCGTTTGGGTCGCTTTGATGACTTGTGCATGCTTTGACTAGAGAATTTTATTTTGATGTTCGAAAATGTTTTTTTGATGTCTGACGGAGAGAGAGATGCAGATGAGTCTACTTTGGTCAGGGTACTGGGCTTATATACGAGTGAAGAATTAAGCTGACGTGGATTTCCAGCTGGTCACGCATTTTGTACACGGGTTTGAAAGAGGTTTCTAATGCTCACGTGAGGATATTGTGGGGCCCTATTGATATTAGTTTTGGTGACAAAGCTACGGCTCGCAGTTGTGACATGGCAACTTATGTCATAGTGATGGATAAAATTACAAAAACCATCCTAAGATTTTTAAGAAAATGCACATGTATGTCTTTTTCTTTTAAATTGAATTAAATAGGATTTTAATTTCAGAAATATATATGTGTATGTATATATTTTTATGTTTTTATTATATCTAAGTCTATCACATCTAAGAAAATTGATTTTTTTTAATTTCTTACTTTTTAATTTTTGAATATTAAAAAATTATTTCAGTTGAATACCTTCATTTTATAAAATACCTTCATTTTATAAAATATTATTCGTAATTAAATTTCAGTGATTAAATTATATTAAGTACTAAAGAAGATTAGGATTTAATTAAATGGATTTTTATTTGAAATGATTATAAATTTAAATATATAATTCTAGTAAAAATTAATAAAACAATACTTATTTCAAATGATTATATATTTAAATATTTATGCATTTGAATTCTACTAGCGTCCAGTTGAATAACTAATCAGTTAAAATGTTTGAATATTTAAAATTTATCGTCACGTTTATTTTTTATAATTTTATACTTAAAATTTAATTATAAATTCATAATAATTTTAAATGATCACCTATCTAAATGAATTCTATAATATAATTGAATTGAATAAAAATAATTCATATGTGATTTGGTTAAAATAAAAATAAATCTTTTAGGATAATATTTGAGATAATCTACAAAAAAAAAAAAAAAAAGGATCATTTAATTAATGTTCAAGCAATAGTAGGGACATAAGTGTGTATTTTATCAAAATTCAGGGAGATATTGTAATTTAGCCTATAGTGGTGGTGAAAGATGGACGCGGGCTTCTGGACGGAAATAGAAGAGAAAGCACAAAAGAGAGAAATACGTGGTTTTAGCAATAAATAAAAGTGGGACCTACAAACTCCACTCTCAACTGTTATGGCAGTTACAAGTTGCTTCACTTAACTGAAGCACCATCTTACCGATCAAAAAAACTGAAGCACCATCTTTGAAACACTTCATTTATAAGATTGTATTTTATTTATTTATTTTTTTTGGGTATGTCCCTAAAATATTATTATATTTTTACTAATAGTTTTATTTTTTTACTTCATTTTCTATTTTAATTCCTATTTTTTAAGATGCATTTAATATCTCAAAATAATAAAATTTAAGTGTATTTATTATATTATCAATGATATAAAATAAAAAATATTATTTTATTTATTTTATTCTAAAACTATGTAAAAAAAAGGATGACAATATTTTTTGAAACAGAGATGGTATTACTAGCATTTTTAACATGTGCGTTCTACATGAATTAGATAAATTTTCAATGTGTAATTATATGTGATTTCTTAATATATAATATTTTATTTCTAATAATTAGTTTATTAATATACAGTAAAATCAATTATTAAGTAAACAAAATAATTAATGAAAAATAACATAAAATCAATATGAAAGTAACAAATAATAATATACTTAAAATTTTCAATTAAAAAAAAATTTTAAATTAAAAACAAAATTTCTATTATCGAATTTACAATAAAAAAAATTTAACCTTAATTATCTTCCACCATAATAGCTGTAACTCTACCTGTCGTAAATACAAAAATAGAAATATATATAGAAATATGAAACATATATAGAGAGGATGTATTAAATCCATAAATCCATGCCCTTGATGTATATAGTGGTATTAAAATATAAATTCTTATCATTGTCAATTAATATGTCCTTTATCTATATTTATACTATATATATTAAAATAAGAATTTTCAAATATCAATCAATATAGGAGATAGATTAGTTATAATATTATTAATTGTACACACACTTGTTTAAAAGAATATTATTTAAAATAATTTTAATTAATTTATATAAATAAGCATATAAATATAAATTAAGTCATTAATATATAAAAACAAAGAAAATTAAACTAAAACTAATAAAAAATTAAAAAAACATATATCATATCTTTTGATCGAATAAATAAATAGATATTGATATTATGAAATTAATATGAATATAAAGAAAATAATGATCTCATGATCATGTATTTATAGTGAAATTATTTATTGCAATTATTGTTGAAACATAAATTAAAATATAATTACAATTACAATTTGTATTTGTATTAGGATTTGTATTATTTTTTTCATAGACTTTGCCTTTGTTTAGGATAAAAAAAATAAAAAAAAAATTAGTTTTAATTAAAGATAATACTAAAAATATATTTTTTAAAAAAGAATTATTTATAAATCCAATCAATTTAAGAATAAAAAGGTCATTTTTGCATTTTACATTAATTAGAAACCATGTCCTTAATGGACAATTCAAAAGTTTTAACTCTTAATATATATATATATATATATATATATATATATATATATATATATATATAATTAAATAGTAGTACATTATGAGAAATTGCAAATATTTGAATCATGTTTTATTTATTTTTATTATTAAAATAATATAATTTTAATCATACTTTAAAAAAATTTAACAAAAAAAATTATTTTTATTTCAAAATCAATTTGCATTTTATTATTGAAATTCAATGTATATGAATAAGAAAAATTAGGTTTGAAGTTATTAAGCCAAAAAAAAAAAATGGAATGCATTGAAGTTTAGAGTACATAAATTTTTCTTTTTGTTGGTAAGATTCGTGAAAGTGAATGAAAATGTATTATTGAAAACAAATTTATAAATATAATATGTAATTTAAAATACAATTTCTAATATTTGCTTAAATAGTTATATTTTTCATCAAATAAAAATTTTATGCATCATTATTTTTTCTTTCTTTTTATTTAATAGTAAAATAATATTATAAGCTAATCTGCACCTACTATATAAATTATTTATCAAATAAAAAGGAAATTATTCACACTAAATTATGAGATTCACATATAAGAAAATAAAATTATCATTTATTGATCTTAATAATCAAATAAAATAAAGAGTAAATTCACTTATTAATTGAATTAATCCTAAAAATTTTATTATTACTTAAAAACAGTCAATTAATGAATTATTAACTAAATGTCAAAAAGATCTAGCTACTTATTTGTTATATTTAATAAATCTAAGTTTTTTTATGTAACTATATTATTTTTCATTTAATTTTTTTTCACATGCATTTTTCTTTTAACCATGTAACTATATTATTTTACAAAATAAAATATTAAATCAAAATTCAAAATTTTAAGGGTCTGTTTTTTATTATTGAATTTTTTTTTTAAATATAAAACAATTTATGACTTTTTATTTTCTATTTATTGAAAACTAATTATTTCATTGTTATAAACGGTGAGATTCTTTATAACTCTTTGGCTATAAATGGAAATTAGATTTTTATTTATTTGGTAAAAAGTAATTTATTTCTGAAAAATATTTTTCAAGGAAACTCATTTACAATTGCTTGATAATATTTTTATAGTATGTGATCTAATAAATTAAAAATAAAAAATAAAAAAAAAAAGTTTGGATTCACTTCCATATTGTATAGTTTTTTCTCAGTTTATTATTTTATTAAAAGAGAAGGGGACAAGGGGACCAACTCGTTTGGCTTTTTAGTTTCAATTTTTTTTAATAAATAAAATTCTGTTATTGACTCACACATATGTTTGACTTTTTTTATTGGTTTTGTTCCGAATTGGATAAGCTTCTTAAAATATTTTAGGCTTTTTTATTTCTTCTATTACTAATTTATTATAAACTTGTCAAAGAGTTGAAAATTTTTTACTTTATAAAGTCAATTTCATGTAAATGTTCTTTTTATTTTTATTTTTATAAGCAAAATGAACCTTAATTGCTCCAATTTTACAATATATGTTGGGAAGTTAATTTGCTCTACAATTTCGTTATGTACCAATAACTTTTAATTACGTATATCATTTCTTTTAATTTGTACTAATTTACAATTTTATATTTTTTCCTCAAAATTATAAAAATAATTTATAAGACCTCATACAATAATTATTCTAGCTCTATTCTATCTTTTGTTTCATTTATTTTAGAACAATCACAAATAAATCATTTTAATTATTAATTATTAAAATTATTTAATTATTAATTATTAAAATTATTTAATTATTAATTATTAAAATTATTTAATTTTTAAGAATTTATTATTTATAAAAAAAAAAAGTTGGTTATAACTTAATAAGTGGGAATATATAAAATTAAAAAGAACAAATAAATAAAGTTCAGTTTAATTAGATTAAGCAAAGAAATTTTGATAGTTAAAATGAAGTGTTAAAACCTCATTACGGGTCAATTTTTATAATATTCTAGAAGAAAGATACTTACTTGATATTAACACGGTTGTTTGAATAGTATTGGAGTATTGGCCTTGAAGGAGACAGCTGGTTTCGTACACCGTACACGTGTGAACTCTCTTGACAGAACATAATCTAATGTAGTAGACTCTTTCTCAAAACCTTAGGCAAATAAATAAATAAACTACTTTCTCAAAACTGGAAAAGTCAATAGTCGTAGTCGTAGTCTTCAAAATGGAACCCTTGTGATGCGGCTCAAAGACGTAGTTACTACTTTCTAGTTTGCCCTCTAGTTTTTAAAAAAGACAGTGTTATTATATAATTATATAATTTTATTAATTTGAATTTTTTTATTTTTTATTTTTAAATAATAAAATTAAAATTATATTTATTATATATATAAAAGCATTTTAGTCATTTTTCATAAATTTAATGAAAAAAATACAAAAATTAGGCGGAAAGACTAAATAATATGTCGGAATTAAAATTAAGAGACTGATTAGTTAATTTTTAAAAAAATAGAACGAGTTAGTTAATTAGGTTAAATTTCAGGGATTAAATAATAATTTATCTATTAAAATTTTAGTTCTAATTATACCTTAAGTTATAATTGTAAGAAAAAATTTATTGATTAAAAGGTCAAAAAGCTAAATTAATCTTTAAATTTATTATAATTTTTAACTTTTAATTGAAGTTAATTGAATCCTTTAATTTTATAAATTTAATTAATTGAGTTATTAATTTGATTATTAATAATCTCCAGAATTTACAAAGTTGAAGAACCCAAGAAATTTATATTCAAGTTTAAAGATTAAATTAATAGTATAATATGATAAATTCTAAGGTCGATTTCTATTTTACCTTTCAAATTATTATTATTATTATTATTAATTTAACTTTAGTGTATAATTACAATTAGATTTTTAAATTGGGGTAGAATTGATAAAAAAAAAAAAAAAAAAAGGGTATAATTCAAAAGATACACAAAATTCAAGGTAAATTTATCTATAAAGCCTTTCTTTTTCATGTTATTATATTTTTGTAAGCCTCAATCAAAGTTTATGCATACCAATATATTTATTTTTTTTATCATTATTATATTATTATTTAATTAAATTTAAATAATACTTTTATGATAATTTGAGTATGTTAAAAATATTTTTAAAAAATATAAATTAAATAAAATTATGACCAAAATCCGTGCAAAATAAGGACCCGCAACTAATTTCAATGATAACTACTAAATTGGTATTTGATAATACGATTCAACATTTAAACTTAAATTTTTTAACATTTAATTATTTTAAATTATTTGATAATGTTTATTTTAAAAGTTTTAATATATATATATATATATATATACTCTTAAGAGATTAAACTTTTAAATTGTTCAAAAAGAAAATGAATTTTCTATATGTGTACCATATAAAAGACTTTAAAAGTAAAACTTTTGAATTGTCTAGAAAGGAATGCAAAGAATGAAAAAGACTACTTTATCCTAAATTTGATTGATTAAAGAAATTTCTTTTATTTCAAATTAAAATTATCACGCCCCATTCTCGTTAATCCTCTATCATGATCCTCGCTCGGCTCCGAGCCACTATTCTAACATTCAATTCATCATGTTCACTATATCGAGACGCAATGATCCTAGGGTATAGATAAGCTTAAGGCCACCAAAAATCCATATAACCTTTGTTATACCCTTGATCCATATATAATTAATCTTTAAATAGTTATCACCTATGCCATTCATAACAATGAGTGCGAGCTATGTAATGGGCCCATCATCATTATACATATCCAATTAACAATTAGAACTTAGGAGAAATCATAAATCTTTTTCATTTTATTCATATAAATCACTTAATACATGAATTTTTTTATAATTTACCAAGCTTTCTAAGATAGAGCAACTAAGATTTTTAGAAAATTACAAATAAAACCTTAAATACTTAGTCATAAATAGTTATGCCTTTTTGGTGGAGGAGGAGGATAACCAAAGAGTTATAATCCATCATCTTTTAACTTCTCTACTAACACCTGAAATCCACAGACGGACTGTAGACTCAGTAAAAATATGAAATATAAACCAATAGGATTCATGAAGAAATAGTAAATCTGCAAAACAATTATACATATTCAATTTGGGTTACAAAACAATCATATATGAGCTGAGGAGAAAAGGCACTAAAGGTTTAATACTGACAGAAACATACATATTATCAGAGTACTCGGGTTAATCATAACTATAATACCGCAAGTCTCTGCATATTCATAACTATAAGAGATCTAATGGGTGAGACAAACCACAATCTCAAAAGTCTCTATAACAGTAGTATCAGTAGAGTACCTCATGGGTGGGTTAACACCACTGTCCCCATGCTCGAATATCAATATCACAAAAAGGACAGCTACCACGTCTTTAACATCATCGCATGCCTGCGAAAATACATCTGACTTAATTTATAGATTCGATCAGACGAGTCACCTGTGCACATGGTCTAATGGATCTTTCCCCATTAGTTGGGCATTTTTTTCAGTACATAGATAAAGGTTAAACAATTATAGGTTTGGTAAGATTTTCATTCTAATTTAAGGTTAGCCCAAATGACCTCATCAATTTCAAATACATTGGCTTTGGCCTAAGTGGCCTTGTTAAATACAAGTACGTTGGCTTCAGCCCGAGTGGCCTCATCAAAAACAAAATTTTGGTTTCTAGCCCAAGTGGCCTCGTTACATCAATAATCATAATAAATTATAAATAAATTACAATGAGTTACCCATTGATAGTGATGGTAACAATACTAATGAAAGTAATATATCATATATTTAGATCAATAAAGGAATGAAATTCAATGAAAAAACATATAAAAGGTTTTATCGTATATTCATGCATTTCATAACTTTACATTTCATAATTTTTACCTTAACAAATTTCCATCCTTAAGCCAAGGTGCTAGCTTCTCCAATAAAGTCAAAAGAATCTCCATCAACACATCCACTAGAAATTATCTTAATAACTTCCTGATCATTCCAGACCACAACATCACCATCTAAGATTTCTTTGATCATCATCAAGTTCGATATCTACTATCGTTAGGCTCACCAAAACCACAAATCTATCACCTAGACCCACCTAGAGCTCTTCTAAGAAAATTGAAAGAATCATTATGAATGTTTGATTTTTAACCCTTAGAGCCTGATGAGGAAGGCAAGTGCTTCTTCTATGAAGAGATAAGTTCATAATTCGCGGTTTTAAGATTTTTTGAGGGTAAAAACTAAATCAGAAAGTGGAAAGCTCGAAAAGGGATAAAATTTGAAGTTTGGGCTACTAGGGGAGAGGGCAGGCCTGGGCCTGCGCCCCATACCCCTAGCTATATGTTCTTCATGAATCCCACATATGGGGACACTGATGCAGAGCAAATCTTTCCTTTTTTGATTTTATTACTTGATTTCTTTTCTAAATCGTTCGAAACCTTTTTTGGTAAGCTAAATCTCTGGGATTATGTTTCCTAAACAAAAAATGGATCTTATTTCCTAAATTAAAAGGATCTTTCAAGAAAGGAAATGATTTTCCTTCCTCTTTAAAACCCAAACCCTAGCTATAAAAATAAACTTAATTTTGATTTGGGGAAAACCTTTTTTCTGATCTTTTTATGGACTTTTGGCTGAATTTGAGAGAAATTTAGAGAGTTTCTTCTGTGTTCTTTTGAGAGAAAAAAAAAAGAGTGAGAATACAAACCCTAGAAAACTAAGAACCAATAACTTGTGAGCTTGTGCTTGAGGAGAAAAGGTAAAACCAAAAACTAAGTCATTGAGGGCTGGAAACCTTCAACCCATGACTCCCAATGCTTTCATATTAGTATGAAATGCCCAGGGATAGGTTACAATGGAGGGGTTCCATATTTTCATGTTAATTTCATTATAATTAATTCTATGCATTATGTTTATGTTTATTTTATGTTCTTCTATTTTGTACAATGTTTATTAATGTTTTGGTAAGCTTAGAATTGCGTTTTAGTTTGTCTAGAAATGGAAATTGAGATCCAGAAGCAAGAAAACTAGAGGAGGCAGAACAAAGACCAACCTAGAAAAGTAGGCATGTGCCCCATCCATGGGGTGCACCCCCTCTGGTGTGCCTCATCCATGGGGTGCACACCCCATTGTACGCCCCATAAGGGTAGAACATTCTCTCTCCAGTTTTAGTTTTTGTCGTTTTCATTTTTTTTTTTATCATTTTTAATTATTCTAGTAGCCTGTTAGCTTTTGTATTGTAATTGTTTGTAACTTGTAAGAAAAGAACAATAGTGAAATCGAATCCCCTCCCTTCCCCTTTAGTAATTAGGTTTAGAATTAGGGATTTAACTTGATTTAGATCAATCAGTAAATTTATCTTTATGTTTAAAATGCATGGAAAGCAATAGGTTAATATCACCTTTAATTTAATTTTATTTGTTCTTGATTATTTAGTTTGTTTAAACTTAATTCACATGATTAATTGGTAAATTAATTTACTTAGTTTAGGATCAATTCGGTAAATTTATGATTCTATTAAAGTTGCATGTAATCGGTTAGTGATTAAGTTAACATGTTTATTATTGATTTGATCTTTTTAGTTAATTAAGTTGATTGATTAATTAAGATATAAAATTGATTATTTTTAATTTGATTTGGCAAATTTCCATTTTTGCTAGCTTTGCATGAAATTGGTAGATTGAGATTATTTAGGTCAATAATATTTGAATTTGATTTTGTTTCCTTTAATAAGTTGACTACTTAATTGGTTTGATTAGATTTAGATAACTTGGTAAGTTTAGATTTCTATTGTTAATTGCATGAAAATGGATTAGGAAATAGGTTGATATGTTTGCTTTAATATTAATTGCCATAATTTGCTTTGATAATTATTTACTTTAATTGATTAATTGAATTGGCATGTTTGAATTATAATTATCATTTAAATAAAAAGTCCATTAAGCCCAATTAGATTCTAAATTAAATAAAATCAGTAAGTAGAAGTCAGCTTCACAGCTAGGCGGACTTGGGTGCTTAGCACCTTTCCAAGCTCGTACCAAACTTTCATATCCAGAATCTCTGGACTAAAGTGGTTTGGTAATAAGCAAAGAATCCAAGTCACATTCTTTTTTTAGTTTTAAAAAACTATGTGGTAACTCCGTTCTTCATCTTGGGCCTAGGCCCATTTCATCTTCCCTTACTCTAAGTTGAAAAGCAGTGCAGAGTCACATCCACTTGTGACCCGGAAAATCGGCAAAGACAATCATCTACCATTTAGATCTCGATTTATCTGAAGGTTGACTGTCTCCTTTTGAAGAAAAGACTCAGTTAAAGAATTTAAGTTTAGGTTTGAATCTCATGGAAACTCAGAGAAAGAAATAAAAAATTCAAGTTTTAGGAAGAGAAATGTAACCATTTATAATAGTTATTGCACAGTCTTAGGGTCTTTATATAGAAAAAAATAATATTATATTCTTGATTGACATAGAACCGATCAACAGGCTTTTATGGGAAAGACAAATTACATCAATAAGAAAAATTTTTATTGGAAAGGTAAGACCGTAAGTGATAGATGACTTTCCATCCTAACCACACATATTCTGACACAATTTAAAATATCTAATCCAACTACCAAAACTTACACTATACCCTGAATAACTAAACAATACGAACCCATCATCTTACCTTGAAAACCTAAACAGATATTGGAGCCCTAACATTGAGTTCACAACTCGTTCTCATTCTACCCAGCTTCAACTTACTCAGTTCGCTTTGTCACTCCATAAACATTCTTAGCCTTGTCCTATTTCCTTGATTCGTCTCATATGTACCGAACTCATTAACCTAACTTATCAAATACATTGTACTGAATTCTCACATTCACTCCGCTTGTCACACTAAACCGAACCCATCTATTTGTTCATTAATATTTAGCCCTTTGCTCGTATTGGTCCTCTTCTAAACTGAACTCATCTATCTGTCTAAACTTCTCTATCAATTAACTTATACATATTCCTTTTCATGCCATGTCTCGCATTATTTCTATCACTTCTAATTTTGCCTTGTATCGCTTTCCTTCGTAATGCCTTGCCTTATTCTAAGATCTAGCCTCGTCTCTATGGCTCATTCTCACTGAGATCCCACTTTTGTCACCAACCTTATCCTTACCATCAAAGCTCCTATTTCGCTTTGTCACTGAACTTCATCATTAGTGTCAGTCAGTCACTTAGATAGGGATTCTTTCATTCTCATTCCCTTTTTCTCCTTAAATCATATTAAAATCCATCAGAATTACACCATGTCACTCATCCTCAAAAGTTCTTTACAGATAACCAATACATGGGGTGTTACAAAAATAAATATATAAATTTATTATTATTATTATTTAATTGTCCTTATACTAATTATTGGATTAATATATTATGCATGATAACTAATGATCTATATTTCTAATTACATTGGAATATATATTTGTGATTCCAACAAAAATTCTAAATAGTAATTGTACTAATTATTTTATGACAATTTTTTAATAATTATTTTATCAATTTTCTTCATTTATTCAAATATTTTTTATTATTTTCTTTCATTCAAAAAATATGGTATTTTTTTTTTGTATTTTATGTATTATAATTGTTTTGATTTATTTATTTTTCCTATGCATAATTGTAGAGAAAAAATATATTTTACTTTTCATATATTTTTTGTATTTACTTTTGATTTATTTATGTATTTTACTTTTCATAGTTATACTAATGTTTGCGATATTTAAATGTAATTCTATATAATGATGGTGAATTACCATTAAAACTTTGAATTAATGTTCATACTAATTTTGATTAGTAAACTCAAGTTCAAAATTGAATTATGTAATTTTTTTTATATACATTTATTATTTAAATAATATATATATATATATATATATATATATATAAATTATATAAAAAGTAAATATCTGAATAAAATTCAAAAGCAATTGAGTTGATTATTATAATTAATATTCAAATTTGGCTTAATTTCCTATTGCCTCTTCTCAAAATTGAACTTGACGTGATTAAGTTTAACTCGAATTTAATGGAATATTGTTTTTTAGTGAAAAGTCATTTACACTTTTATTTGATATATACATATATATGAAGAACCTTTCACCTTATATGAAAAACATGTTACATGCCCATAATGCAATACCTATTTAGACTATTACTAATTAATATCTTAAAGCAAAATTCGAAACTTATTATTATTATTATTATTATTTGATAATAAAAGTAGAATTTTTTTAAAATAACGTAGAATCTCTTTATATATAATAATAAAAATTGAATTTAATAGTTATATCATCAAATCACCTCATTAAAATTTAAGTTTATATGAAATCACATTATCAAATGTTTTTCACGTTATTATGTTGTAAATTATAATTGAAGTTTACAAACTAACATACATAATATATTTTTATTTGGTTCATATAAGAGACAAATCCATAATAATTTTCTTGGGAGGGCCAAATCAAAAAATTTTACTTTCAAATTATAAATATTATAATTACTCAAAATCTTTATTTTTTACTTTAAAATAAAAATAAAATAAAAAACATTTCATTACTAAAAATTCTATTATTAATTTGTTTAAGATAAATAGAAATATTAAATTTTATTCATACTTCGAAAGACTAAAAATAAATTTTCTATTAAATTTTACATAACAGAATATATATATATATATATATATATATATATATATATATATATATATATATATATATATATATATATATATATATATATATA
>CATKHJ010036718.1:0-11472 GCA_949750685.1 Vernicia montana | reverse complement strand
CATAAAATAAACAAGAAGAGGATAAAAGGAAGAGAAAAGGTAAGTTACAATTACAACAAAAATCTGAATTAGGGGATACCTCCTCTAGCCCTTATGGGTTCTAGGGAAGTCACACATTCCCCAAACTAATCCTAATAAAATTGATATAACAAAATAAATTAAATTAAAGTGAAGAAGGTGATGAAGGGAGAAGTTGGTTAGTATTAATTGGATTCGATGTTTGGACCAAGCATGCTTGTGTATCCCTTTGAATGGGAATCAGAACCCACGCAGTTCTCCCTTCTTGTGAAGGGTTTTGTTTAGTCAAATCACTTTATCATGTTTTGATTGATTGTTTGATTGAATTGATTTTAATTGATTACCAAGTTGAATTAATTATTTTCAGATTTTAATTAACTAACCTAAATGAATCAATTAAGAGAGAAAATAATTAGGCAAGGAGCCTAAAGGAGAAGAAGAGAATAATCCCAAGGAGAAAATAAAAATAAATAAAAGGACTAATCCCAAGGAGGGAAAAAATAAATTAAATAAATAAAGAAAATAAAAAGAGAAAGGAAAAGAAGCTTACCAAAGAAGCTTACCTTGCGCTTGAGCGGCTTTGAAGACTTAGCGGCGGGCTTGCCTCAGATGGCAGGGACTTTTGACTCAGCGGGTCAACTTGAGAAGTCGCAACCCAATTTTCTTTGTAAAGCAAGGAGCAGTAGCAAAGCAAAAATAAAAATAAAAGAAAAAATTTAAACTAGAGAGCTTGTTCCTTGGTGGACCAAGCTTATGAGGATGGTTCGCTTGATGCAAAGGCTAATCAAGCAAACCAGGAGGTTGAGAGGTGAGGAATAATGAATTGGGAGGCCTGAATATATAGTGGAAGGGGCTAGGGACGATTTGCACGTTTTTCAATGTGGGATTCGCGCATTTGGGAGTCGCTACCGCAGAGGGGCCCTACGGTTTCGCAGAGGCCTCCTGCGGCAGCCAATTGGTTACCGCAAACTTCTTCTATGATACCATAAGAGGCACCTGCGGCAACCGCAGGCATGGCCTGTGGTACCGCAGAGCACCTCTGCGGAAACTGCAAGGCTCTTTTGTGTTTTCAGCCCATTTTCATCCGATCTTCTTTCGATTTGTTGCCGCACTTCCGCTAAAGGTTTTTTAGGTTCAACCATGTGCCGGGGGTGCAAAATTAAGGATTCACACATGTGCATCATTAAACTTAATAATTTACTCTTGTTCAATTCTAGATTCACAAACCCTAATAATAAATTTACAAACCTTCATGTACTTGAAATTAAATAACTTTTGTTTCCTTTATTCAAATTACTTGGTTATTTTTGCATTAAAATCTAGACATGTAAGGGTATAACATCTCCAAAATTCAGCCCAAAATATGGTCTACACAATTCCTTGCAATTTTTTAAATTCTGTCTTATTTCTGTGTAGGGGCAGACTGATCATTCCTTACAAATCTACTTTCACTTTAAAACATACACATCAAATGGAAAATATATTTTATAGACATAAACTAAACATATAAAGGATCATTTCATCTGTTTTGATTTTTACTTAATTATGCTCTTAAGGTTCTCAAATCAGGGGGCCAGTCCCAGGCTGCAGATTAGGTCTGCATTCTAAGACAGGTTTAGTCTAGGTTCAATATCTCACAATATATCCCTAATTTGATCAAGAAATTTCAAAGGAATATACTTAACATAATTATCTATAACTTTTATGTTTTGGCCTTGGTTAAATTCTGACTTTAAGACCTCCATATAAGGGGCACAAGTTTCTAGTCATCTTAATTCAAAATATACTTATCACGACCCAACTCAAGAGTCACGACGATCTTAGGGCATAGGTAACCATTAGGGCACTGAACACTCGTAGAACCCACTCACTACTACTATTACAATAAGAATTCGACAGAGTGTCAGCTACATATAACTCATACCCCAAAATACGCAACCTGCATATAACACTAACACTTCAAATCATTCACCTTATACCCTCAACTTCAATAGCATATCATATACTCCAAAATTCACATTATATACATTCATTACCTATAAACTCATTCATCTTCTTGTGTGAACATCATTAAAACTTATTAAGCACATCATAGATATTCGTACTAACAGAATAATACTTAACATTATTTATACAATTATAATTCAATATCCCATACTATACTCAGAATAACCATGGAGTTCTAATGACAATTTTAAATTACATAACTATTTAAAGTCAACGAACAATATATAAATCTTAACTACTTATCTTTTCTCAAGTGAAGAAGGAACTTGAGAATACCTTGCTCATCTCTATGTAGCACCTAAAAATAATTATAAACCATGGGGTGAGAATAATCTAAATGAGCAAATAATCCACTAGTATGATATGCAGGCAGGAGATAAACAATAATGGGTATCGATATCAACTAATTTCATTATGAAGAAGCATTTATAAATCTCATTTATTTTTTAGCAGAAATCAAATAATTTAGAAGCGGAGTGCTTCCCATATATAACATTAAGTATCGGCTTACGCCTTGCTTACTCTCATATATAACACATATAAAGCATAAAACTGATCAGGTCTTACAGTTAAGACCACCCCTCCTAGCTGAAGTTTGGATGCATACATCCTATCCGCGAGTTTTACCATATGCACAAGGTCTGATGTATTACCCACATCAGTAGAAGATTTATGCTTGAAATAAGAGTCTCATATATCACAAATATCAAGTATCATGTAGGAATATTCAAAAGACATTAGGCATATAGGCTATTACAATATCGCATGGGTTCAAGCAATATGAATTATTTTAAATCAATAATGAAGTGAACTATGTGAACAAGAAACCCTAGCAACAAACTTGTAATAATAAATGAGGGTTCAACTAATCAAGAATTTCATATAAGATAGTTAGGGTTTTCAGGATCAATGAATTCAATGGCACAATAAAAATTTAAGGTCTTATATACATCATGGTTTGCAAGGAACATGGAATCAATGGAAATGCCATATCATACTAGTAAATTATTTACTCACCTTATCGCCTATATTCCTTAATTAACAAAAATGGAATGGTTACTCGTACCTCTCTTGATCACATTTCTTTCCTTTGGTCACTTTGGTTCTCTACAATCAATTTTACCATCTTTAATATCACATTTTGCATATTAATACTTAAAGAACCAAAAAGCCTAACCTTATTCAAATTCTCAATTGTTAAATTCTAGTACCCTAGCTTAATCATCTAACATAGTGTAATTATGCAATTAATCAATTTCATTTAATTGATCACATAAAGGTCAACTCATAGATATATTCAATTTAATTCAAAGTATGCATGTATTCATTTAACTTATATTGGCTAAATAGCCCCTGTTAAATCAACAATTTCAATTCACAACAAAAACACAGTGGATCGACTCGGACCTTTATTAACACAAATAATCCAATTCTTTGTCATAATATCTACTATTTTTTTTAACACTCAGTTTCATTTCAATTGATTAATAACAATATAGAATTTAGGAAATTTAATAATTCATTAATTACAAAAATTCATTTAAAATTCCTATTAAAACAATAATAAATTCATTTAAATTTATTCTCATTAACTTCTTAAAAATTCATAATAATTTATATATATTGATCAGTTTAATTCCAATAACATCAAATTAATTTATTATTCAACTCTCGATAATTAAACGGTTTGTAAAATTAACATTAAATTAAAAAGCAAAGCTTCGAAATTACCCACGCAAAATCTGATCGAACTAGTGTCATTAAATGCATTAGAACGTCAAAATGGAATTGCTAGACCTGACCCACGTGTCACCACCAAACGCCGCCGCCAGCCAGCCATGCGCCGATGCTATCTGGTCATGCGGGCGCCATGGACAGTGTTGCTAGCGGTCGAGAATTATACCAGTTTGCTCATCTTAAAGTCAGGAGCTCAAATATATACTCCACTCATCCTTATGCTTCACCATTTCGCTAGAAAATAGCCCAATCTTTTTGGTGGTACAATATTTCGATCTCCTTCTCCGGTCAACTACAAGTAACAAGGTGGATACCAAATTGAATTCCTCACCGAGATGATTCCATAGCCACCAAAATTGTTAGAAAAGGTCATCGGAATCACCCGAAATCCTGATTAGAAGCTTTGGCAACGGTGGAGAGACTTCAGATGAAGCATGTGTCACTATTCCCCACCCGTTCTTGCCACTGATGGTAGCCTCGTGGTCATTGGAGGCTGGGACATGTTTTGGTAGTGGCAGTGCAGCCCACCACCGGTCAGAAGTCCTTCAATCGAACCTCTCTCCCTCTATTCTCTCTCTCTCTTTCTCTTTCCTCATTTCTGCAGATTTTTTTTTTTATTTTAATTTTATATTCTTTTCTTCTTTCTTCTTTAATCCACCGACTTTCTTTTTCTTTCTTTTTCATTTTCATTTTTTTTAACATATAATTTAGTATATATTTTTCAAATAATTAATGTAACAAAAAAACAATAACTTAGCTTAGTAGTAAATAGCTTATTAATAATTTTTTTGGTCACAAGTTCAAGTCATGGTACTAACACCTTGTTAAATTATCATAAATCAAAACTTTAATTATTAATTTCATATATTATTGTCATAAAATATTTTCTTTACTTTAAATATATCATTTAAATATCAATGTAATTGTACAAATAAATATATTTCCTTATTAAGACGGAAATTCAGAAATTATTAAAAAGTCAGGTTATTACAATACTTTAACTCTCTTATCTTAACTAATTAAGGTTTTGAGTTAGAGGTTGTGACTTGAGATTTATTTTCTTGGTTTTTCCATAGATTTCATCACCTCTATATTCAAGTAATTCTTCCCCATGTTCATTTAAAATTAAAACATAGCATACATGAAAGTCTATGCTGGCCAAGAATCAATCCTTACTCCAAACCCTAATTAAATCTTCATCTATTTCAAATGAAGCAAGGATTTTAAGCCAAATTCCACCATCTATACACTTAATCTAGCATTTTATTTACCATTTAAATCAAAGCAAATCATTCCCCTCATCCACCATGTTGGCCGAAGCACATAAGGGAGGGAGGAGGAAGAGTTTTCACTTTTATCACACATATAACCACTTAACTATCAAAGAAAAAAGATTTAAGTAAAAGCCTTACCTTAAAAAAAAAAAAAAAATTCCCTTCTTCTACTTAGTTTGCCGAAATCTCTCTCAAGTGAGGGGGTTTTGTGTGTTTTGGTTTTTCACTTAATAGTTAAGGAAAATGAAGAAAATATGATAAGTGATATTGGACCAAATGCCCCCTCTTTTGGCTGGCCAAATGCCCACTTTTTATGGCTTTATTTTCCTTTTATTTTTTAATAGTAATTAGGATATTTATGACACAAGTTGCTCAAAATTACAACTTTGTCATCTACTTATTAATTTAATTCCAAATTATAGTTTAAACATTTAGATTATTCCTATTCACATCCATATCCCTTATTCATAACCTAGGAATTCGTTCCTAAGTCAGAAATTCATCGACTTAACATTCAGGGTTTCAATTCTTGAATATATACCCTTTTAGGGTTCTAACCTCTTTGTTTTCAAGATGAATTATCATGCTTCTAATTTCACTTGTTTACACTCTGGAATTAATTCCTTAAGGTCGCTTTAGAGTATTACACTGGCACAAACACTTGAATATTACAATAGAGCGCTCGATTATGCAACAAAGGAGTTCCTAGATGTCATTATTGTGGTTAAAATGAGAAAATCGAGGTCTCTACCTCCTCCCCTAAAGAATATGAGTTCGCCATAGATGAAGTCAAAGAGGAGAGTCAGACTCCTGAGGTACCACCTTTTGGCATGATTTCCTCTAAGAAGGGAACCTTTGAGGCTTCAAGTTTATCAGTCCCCCCTCCAGTAGTACCAACTGTAATAGACACTACAATTATTCTAGCTTCGGTACCACTTACTTCTACTTCAGCTTTAGCTCCCTTTTCGGCTTCAACTACTTTACCTTCGGTTGTTCATGACTCAACCACCAGCAAGCCTGTTAGGGAATTTTAGAGCAGTTTCCTTTTTGTTTTTTTACATTTATAGTACAAAATTTTTCTTTTTGTAATATATTTGCAAATTTATTTTTTACAATGAAATGAAGCAATTTTTCTTCAACTGATTGTCTGTGCCTTGCACAATTTCTTGTTGATGAACTTCATTTATCTTCTTGTGTAACTCTTAGCTACTTTCTACTTTCTTTTGTTTGCATGCTTTGACTTCATAACCAAGTGGAAATTTGAGAGAGTTGCTTTTTAGGATAGAAGTCTTCAATCATTTGCATTTTTTATAGACTTCCTTAGCTTCGTAATGGGCTATCTTCCCCAGCGAAGAGGGAAATTTTCCCTTAGCAACTTTCTTTGAATGAACATAAGTCTCTATTAGTCTTATTAATTGACTATATGTGTCTGTTCAGAGCTCTTGTGCTTCGTCTTGACGAAGTCAGTTTGCTTTGCTCTTGATAAAGGTCTTTTGTGCCTATTGAATTAGGGCTTTGTGCCCCACTTTGACGAGGACTTTTGTCTTACTTTGACAAAGGCTTAATGCCTGCCGAACCAGGGCTTCTTGCCTCACCTTGATGAGGGCTTTTTCCTTGCCTTGACAAGGGCTTAGGTGCCTGCCGAACTAGGGCTTCGTGCCTCACCTTGACGAGGGCTTTTGCCTTGCCTTGACAAAGGCTTAGTACTTGCCAAACCAGGGCTTCATACGTCGCCTTGATGAGGGTCTTTGCCTTTCCTTAACAAGGGTTTAATATCTAGTTCACCTTAACAAGGGCTTAGGTTCCTGTCGAACTAGGGCTTTGTGCCTCGCCTTAATGAGGACTTTTGCCTTACCTTGACAAGGGCTTAGTGCCTGCTGAACCAAGGCTTCATGCCTCACTTTGACGAGGGCATTTGCCTTGCCTTTATAAGGGCTTATTGCCTACAGAGCTCGGTCTTTGTGCTCCACCTTGGTGAATACTTATTACCTGCCGAACCAAGTCTTCACGCTCCGCCTTGGCGAAGTATTTTTTCTTCTTCATACACAAGAATCATATGAAGTAGAAATATTGTTCTTTTATTGATCTCTTTATTGATAATACATTTTAAGGTGATGAATATTCCAAGTGTGGGGAATTTCAACACCATCCATTATTACAAGTTTATATGTTGTTGGGCTAATAAATTTTTGTACTCTGAATGGACCTTCCCAAGTTGGGGCGAGCTTTCTGGTTCCTTCTCTCTTCCTAGTAGCTTCAAGATATCTCATGACTAGATCTCTCTCAGTAAACACTCGACTTTTAACTTTCTTGTTGAAATAATTGGTTGCTTTATGTTTATAAGCTTCCAATCGAATGCTTGTTTAGTCTCTCAACTCTTCGAAGAGGTCCAAATCTATCGTTCTTGCTTGTCCATTCTGCCCATCTCTACATATATTGACTCTTCCACTTGGCTTGCCTATGTTAACAGGAATAACTACTTATGTCCCATAGGTCAAGCTAAATGGAGTCTCTTTAGTTAGCTCTCTTGAAGTGGTTCTGTAGGCCCATAAGACACGATACAGCTCGTCTTCCTAGCTTCGTCCATACCTATCCAATCTTCTTTTAAGTCATTGTAAAATGGTTCTATTCGTCACTTTATCTTGGCCATTTGATTAAAGATGGGCTACAAATAAGAAGTGTTGATGGATATTGAGGCCTATATATAAGGCTTTGATCTTTGCGTTATCAAACTGCTTCCCATTATCACTGACGAGCTAATAGGGGACCCTGAACCTGCAAATTACATTTCTCCATAAAAAGTTAATTACCTTCTTGGCAATCATGGTGGCCAAAGGTTCAGCTTGCACCCACTTTGTAAAGTACTCCACTATTACAAGAAGAAATTTTCTCTACCCTGATACCATTAGGAAGGGCCCAACAGTATCCATTCTCCACTTTGCAAAAGGCTAAGAGCCATAAATTAGGACTTGCTCAGCTGCTAGAATTTGTTTATCATTGCCAAATTTTTGACAAGCAGGGCATTTTCTGACCATCTTCATGGCATCTTCCTTTATCCGAGGCCAAAAGTACCCCTGTCTAGTTGCTTTGGTTTCCAAAGCTTTTCCTCCAACATGCATCCCACAAGACCCTTCGTGAATCTCCCTTAAGACATACTCGGCTTCCCTAGGCTTCAAACATCTCAGCCAAGGCAAAGAATAAGCTAGCTTGTACAAAACTCCATTATGCAGAGAGAAATGAGCACGTCGGTATTTAACTTTCTTTTATTCTTTCAAATTAGAAGGCAGCTCACCCTTTTCTAAGTAAGCTTTGATGGGGTCCATCTAGTAGGGCTCTTCATCAATTTCCATCACTTGCTCGCTTTCTTGTATGCTTGGAAAGGCTAAATAACCCATAAAGATCTTCTACAGTAACTCAATAGAGTGAGTAGCCGCCAACTTACTAAGGCTATCTGCTTGGCAGTTATCTATTTGAGGAATCTTGTAGAATTGCACACTGACGCCTCAGTCTTTCATTTTCTAAATAATTACCTTGACCTTTTCTAATTACTTGGTCATACTATCTTCTTTTTCTTCAAATTCTCCCTTGATCTGACCCATTACTAACTGGGAGTCACTGTGAACTTTAAGAGTCTCCAACTGAAGACAGTTAGTAAGGAGCAATCCCTGGATCATGGCTTCGTACTCGGCAACATTGTTAGTGGTTACAAAGTCTAGCCTTAGGGCATATTCAAGCAAGAAACCGTCTTCTTTCTTCAATATAATTCTAGCTCCACTGCATTTGGCACTACTAGCCCAGTCCATAAATAGCTCCCAAATCAAGCTAGCATCAGGAGTTAAGGACTCCGCTTCCAACCTTTCTTCGGCTTCAGTAGGTGTATCTTAAATTTTTTACTTAGGGTCGAACGAGCATTCGAAAATGAAATCAGCCAAAGCCTGCACCTTTATAGCAGCTCTCAATCTATAGTGCAATTCATATTGGCCAAGCTCGATTGACCAATATAACATCCTCTTAGACATCTCCGGCTTATGTAAGACCTTTTGAAGTGGATGATCAGTTACCACTACCCCTTGATGGGCTTGTAGATACACCTTATACTTTCAAGCATATAGGAGTAGGACATAAGCGAGCTTCTCCAATGGAATGTAATTTAATTTGGCTCCTTGGAGGACCTTGCTGAAGTAGTAGGTAGTTTTCTGAATAGAGCTCTCTTCTCTGATAAGCACCAAGCTAACAACTTGGTTTGAGGCGGACAGGCAGATCAGAACTTCTTCTCCAGGCATAGGTCTGCTTAAAATTTGTTCTAAGCTCAAAAAGGACTTAAGCTTATTGAAGGCATCTTGACATTCGGTTGTCCATTCAAAAGCTTTTATTTTTCTCAATTTTTTGAAAAAGGGAAGCTATTTCTCAGCAGATCAAGACATGCACTTGTTGAGTGTTACTATTCGCCCTATTAGCCTTTGAACTTCTTTAACATTGCAAGGAGGTGCCATGTCAAGTATGGCTTTCACCTTATCCAGATTTGGTTCAATCCCCTGCTCATTCACCATATATTCGAGGAACTTTCCCCCTTGAATGAAGAAGACACACTTTTCTGGATTTAACTTCATCCCATATTGATTCATTATGTCACGACCTGAACCTAAGGGCACGTGATCGACACTAAGGAACGAGACAGTATAAGGCTTTTGGAACCTGTAGTAAGCCTGACTAACCACTAAAGAATAAAACATACAATATGATAGTTGTAACTATCATAAAACAAGGGCTATGGGCCCACCTGTAAAGCAGAACCTGTACAAACATCATATTTTTTCCGTTGAGAGCTACAACATCAATTATATTAACATTATCGTCGTCAAGTTTCTGCTTAACAGAACATCACATAAACCATAATAAGGAAACTTAGTTATCCTCTAAACTGGTCATACATATAAAAAAATCATACCTCTGACCATAATATACAGAATTATAATTAATAAAAATAATAATGCGGAGTTCTAAAATTTATAATACATAATAGTATGAAATTAATTACATAACTAAAATATACTTCACTGCCAAAGGATGAAAGGCGGGAATAACTCAATTAAATTCACTTCACAAGCTCAACCTGCAATTCTGGAAAAATAGGGAGACAGGGGTGAGCACCTCAACTCAGTGAATGATACTAACCAATATACCAACATGATGTCCTACAATTATTTTTTATAAAGAAATGCTCATGTATCGTGTCAAAGAGACAATCAATCACATAATCATCCAAGGATGGGAATTAGTCGATAGGACCACTCTAAACCTCAATCTGGGGTGCCGACCCTTACCCTTGGCTCTCTTATTTCCAAACTACTAAGCCACGGTGAGTCTAGCTCTAACCAGGCAACCATATACTCTCTTACCAACGACTAGGGGCCATGGCGAGACTAGCTCAAGTTAGGCTATCTTTGTAATATCATCATCATAATCATACATAAATCATCATAACATACTTATAATTGTAATCAGAACCTTATGTGGTCATATGTCATTCTAATCCCATCCAAACATCCATATGTAATCGGTAACTTAATTCATAATGTAACATTCACAATCATATGCTAGGATGTCTTTATGTATTCATAGTGCATGATAAGCAGAAAAACATATTAATAAGTATCACTCACAAACTTGACGGAAAATCCAACTATCTCGCCTCTCGGATTATGACATCTAGCAGCTAGGAAGATGCCTGAAACGCCAATACTGTATAACATATAAAAATTATCAGAATACATACAGCTCAACTAAGACATACTCAAACAACTCTAAAGATTTTGCCAAAATTTCGGCAGACTTTCCCTTATAACTAGGACATCCCCCATAAAACAAAAGAAATGAACACTTCTAAAAAGCCTGCATGTCATGACCCGACCCGGCTACCGAGTCGCGACGGTCCTAGGGCATGGGTAGGCGTAAGGCCACCAAAAACCCGTAGAACCCGATACTAATCTAACCAAGCATGCATATACGATTCCCAGATCAGAACCCCAAACACATTACTATACAATCCACATCCATATATCAAAGGAACTCCATTAACCATAAAGTAATATACCATATATTACAATCCCGAATTGAATAAACATAATTCAACCATCATATACAATATCACAATAACCATGGAACTCTAGACTTTAACTCTTGGAGATACATATTCATTGTGACATAATCAAAATGACAAAAATAAAAGAAAGGACGGAGTAACCCCCAAGCGAGAAGATGTAGCTTGAGTTTTACCTCGTCTCAACCACTATAGCACCTGAAAAAAAAATAAACAACAATGGGGTGAGATATAAAATCTCAGTGAATACACAATGACAATATGTTATGCCGGCTAGGTATCAAATAATGTAAGCCAATAGAATAGCTCGAAGCTTTACAATGGATATGAACAATT
>CATKHJ010036493.1:0-19574 GCA_949750685.1 Vernicia montana | reverse complement strand
AATTCATTCATAACTGTACATTCATTATTAATGTTCATGAAATCATTTTAAGTCATTGTATATTAAACTTGCCAAACTTATTTTCAAATTAAAATAAACCGAAAACCTAGTCCCCGAATCCTCTTTGGTAATCGAGACTAGTGCACTTTTGTTCATTGGACAATAAATTGGAGTCATAAAATGGATTTTTTCCTTAACTTTTCCCAATTAAAAAATAAATTAAGGTGGCGACTCCCAAAGTCAATTTTCAAAGATCAATCAATTCGAACTTGAGGGTTCCATCATGAGACCAGACCCGAATGAGCATTTCGATTCCCTCTAGCGGATCGGACCGGTGCTCGAGCGAGACCTCACAGATATATAAAAATTCTTTACTACCTTCAATCCCAGTTTCTAAATGAAAATCATTTAAGCGTATGTCTTTAAAACTCAATAAATTATGTTGAGATTTTGGTGAGTATAAGACATCTTTAATAAGGAATTCAGTCCCATAAAAATTATGATAAAAGCTCTTCTAGAGCCTTCTATTAGTTTAACAGTGCTTGAAATTATAGTCACATACCCTTCAAAGTGAGATAAGTGCGTAAAGTATTTACTATCTTGTAGAATAGTATGTGTAATCGCACTAGCTGCTAAATACATACTTCCAATTCGTTTCTTAATAGGTATTTGATATTACATTTTGCTCATGGATACTCTTAGAAGTCTACAATACAATATTACCATGATCTTATGATTTGAAATTATGAACCCACAATTGTTCTTACACCTCTTAATCATGAATAAATCTCATAGGAAGAACAATCTATACAGGAAGAATAATCTATACGAGAAGAACAATCTACAGGAGAATGAAGTCGTTATGATAACGTGTTGTAAATCGACTTATTAGCACAGTAGATCGAAGACAATAATAAAAAATATAAAGCAATAGTATAAAAAGAGGAAAAAAGATAAATATATATATATATATATATATGTAGAGAGAAAATAGACTCAAAACTCTTATTATTAAATTAATCATAACTCTATATATAAGAATAGTTAGGGTTTTAGTGTATACAATATTACTGAAATAATTTTATATTATAATCTTTCTAAATTATATACTTAAGTTTATTTAAATAATATTTATATATAATAATTTATTTATAACAGTCATAAATTTGTTAGGTTAATATATTCATTAATATCATCATTATAAGTTGCTAAGTTGTACACCCTATTAATATATTATGTGTACATAAGACTTATTCCTATAGTAATTTAAGTCAAGACATTAAGCTAAGCTAAGCCTATTAGATGATATTATAAGAATATATTTTCAGAAGTAATTATCAATTATATTTTATTTTGTAAAAAATAAAATTATTATTTTTAGCAAATTAGACTTTGTTTTTTAAATATGGTTGTAGTATAACTGAAGTCGGTAATGTGAAGCAGGCTCAATTTTACCATAATCATTTTCAAGTGCTAGACCAACCCTTTGAAGCTAAAAAATTGAAGAAAGAGGAAGATACAATGTAAGCAATATCAAAGTCAAAATCAAGAAGCAATGAGTAAAATATCAATTTCAAGAAACTTACAAATGAATACCGTCAACAAGAAGGTTCCAAGAAATGTGCCAAAATTCTTGGTTTCATACTTTCATTTATATTCTGTAAGTACAACTGGAACTGATTGATTGGACTTTATCTTTATTAATAATACAAGATTTTACAGGTAGTTGTTGCTTTGATACCGTCATAAATTCAAAATTTATATACTGAAATATACTTTTAAATTTATTTTCTTTTTTTTTTTCCGCCCAGATTTTAAATTTATTTTCTGTCTTATATTAATTTCTAATGTTTGATGACTCTAAGCTCTTATAGTTGTTGGAATCTTAGATTTCAACCTGTATTTAATGGTCTAGGAAATTAGCTGATAAATACCCACTGTTGCATTATAGTCAATTAATTAAATTCAAAGTTTTTTTTTTAGTCTTGACTCTTGATATAAAATTAAAGATGGCAAATATAGCTCGGTTTAAACAAGAATATTTATGACAGTGTTTTAAAAATCAGATTGATTATCGAATCGATCAAGTTACTAATTTGTGATTCAATCAGTTGGACTGGTTGAATCAATGATCCAACCGATTGAATAAAATTTCTTAATTTCTCTTTCTTTTTTTTTTTTTTTTAATTTTTCAACCTGTATGTAATGGTCTAGGAAATTAGCTGATAAATACCCACTGTTGCATTATAGTCAATTAATTAAATTCAAAGTTTTTTTTTTAGTCTTGACTCTTGATATAAAATTAGAGATGGCAAATTTAGCTAGGTTTAAACAAGAATGTTTATGACAGTGTTTTAAAAATCAGATCGATTATCGAATCGATCAAGTTACTAATTTATGGTTCAATCAGTTGGACTGGTTGAATTAATGATCCAACCGATTGAATAAAATTTCTTAATTTCTCTCTTTTTTTTTTTTTTTTTAGTCAAATTCTTATTAATAAAGATCTGACCGGTTAAAACTAGCTAAAAATGATCAAAGAGTAATTTAATCGAAAATCTGATTTTTCAGTGAACCGAACCGAATTAATCAGTAATTCTCAATTCAACCAGTTGGTCCGATCTAATTTTTAAAACAGTGGTTTATGAGCCAAATTAAAACTCAACTCTTGACCTCCTTTTTAAACCGGCCCGATTGAATCTAAAGAAATAATAAAACTAGAACTGGCCTGATGAGACCAATATAAGTCTCAATACCACCCTTTTCTTTTTTTTTTTTTTTTTTTTAATTTGGACTCGAGACCAATCCTGACTTCAAAGTTTCCCTGACTTTAATAATATATATTTATATGTTATTATTTTGAATATTATATATATTGGAAAAGAAATTTTTATTTTTAAAAAAATTTAATGATTTTTCTATTAAAAAAATTTTAGCTTTTGTATATATATATATATATATATATATATATATATATATATATATTTAATGATAATATATAAAAATATGATTTTTTTTAATGATTTAAAATTATAAAAACTAAACCAATCAAGCCTCTGGAACATATGGTGATGTAAATGACAAGGGGCAAAATTCAAAAACTGATGAATTTATACAATGCTGTATCCTGTTTATATATGCTGTATGCATCAGATATACAGGAGATTACAAAACTATGACATAACCATAGGGATCCTAAACTCAGCCTAAAGAATAACAATGCAACTGCCCTGATAAATGAATGACTACAGAATAGGCTCCAATAAATTGTATAATGTGAAGATTAATATGAAGCTAATTACAAAAAAAGAATGGCTGTAGTAAGATGGTGATGCAACTGAATTCTCATGGTTATTCCTGCCCTCTTTTGTTGATTGTGAACTAGAATAGTTACCTAGTCCAGCAGCAACTGCAGGAGGCACACTGGAAGAATGTGGTTCTACTGGAAACTTGTTATAATCCTCAATGTCATAACCTGTAATAGAGCCAATGATCTTGGTTATTTATTAAAACCATTGTATGAAAGAATGGAAGTAAATAATACATGTGAAAGCAACACTTACAATTAGCCTTTTTCCATCCCAGTACAAGCTTTTCTCGATCAAATACAATGCGATAACCAGTCATAAAGTTTTCTGCAAAAAGATCAAGAATAAGAAATTAAGTGCATGGAAGAGAAGATACTGGTTTTTTTATTTTCAAAGAAAGTGAAAATTCACGGTGCAGTGATAATGGAGCCAAGAATAAAAATTAAAAAGAGTAGAGTTGATCTTTATTGCCCTATCATCGCTCTCTTTGATCATAGAATGCCAAGCAATGACAAAAGTTCTATTTAAGTTTATTACAAGTTCAGGTAGTTTTTAAGTACACTCTATTAGATGTCAACATTCCAACATTTTCAATTCATTTGTATTGATGATATAAAAAGCATGTCCACACTCATTCATATATCCATATCAAACATGAACACTTACGTCCAATTATATTGAGCTCGGTACTCTTCACAACAGCCAAGCAATATACTAGTTCATTCTGCAATTAATTCAAGTGATTCACCATCATTTTCAGTAATTAAAAGAGATGGGAAAAAAGGTAATGGTGAAAAGATATGTAAGAAATGTTACCTGAGTGGAGATGACAATTACTGGATCAGAGACAGCAAAATGGCATCCTCCTTTCATGGTTAATCTCATGCTAGGTATCAAACTAGCATTTGCATCAGGACTGCATGTAATCAATGAGAAGAGCCATGATTATGGAAGAAAAAGAGGAATAGAACTGCAAAGGTGGGGGATTACAGATAAGACTTTATTATCTAACCTCATGTCATAACAATATTCAAAGGGGATCCTGGGATCAGGTGGACGCAGCCTGTCTTTTGCCTGAGAATGGAACTGCAATGGAACATACAAACTTAATTTATGCACTGGATACTCATATAGATCAAGCGAAATTGCTCTTAAGCATTTGAAGTGCTTACATTCTCTGAAACCGTTGCATAGGTTGGGCCAACTAAGTATGTAAATGAGGTCCCAGAATCAAAAAGAGCTGTGAAATCTACGTCAATTAAGGTTGTCCCAACTCGAACTTGAGTCACAGAAATATTGTAGGTTGGGCTGCAAAACATTCCAGACATAAGATCTAGAATAACAGTCCATCAAAAACAAAATATATAAAATGATCACCATTAAGTAAATAAGAAATTACCACTTACTGTGATGGATTCAGATTGAATGGGGTCTCCTGCTGGTCAGGACTGCCCTTGTCCCCAAAACTGATCCTTCCAACTCCGTCATGTCCAAAACACATGGAGAAAGAATCAGCTGTTAAACCTTCCCTAGATAAAATGCTAGGAACTGAAATCTGATCCATGCCAAGACCAAACAAACCATTGGGAGCTGCAGTGTTCAGAAATGAACCACTCTGAACCTGTCCACAACTGCACAATTCATATCAAAATTTCACCTCAACCTAGACTCAAAACACAGTAATAAGATAACAAAGATATAACCAAGTCAGGTGCTCACTGTTCAAATCCATTATTGAATGGAAAAAAAAAAAAAAAAAAAAACAGCATACCCAAATGTGACATATGCTTTAACAGATTCTGGATCACCATCTTCAGTTGCTAAGTGCAAAACATCCTCTACCAAAATCCCAGAAGTAGAAGTTTGAGCAGAGACGTAGGAGACCATGTAAGGGCAACTGCTGAATGTTCCAAGGCAGCGATTACGGTGTGCACACAAATTGTTGTTACAGGTGACCTTTTTGTTTGTTGATGACTGTTTGGGATTGTATATGCTAAGCTCAAAATCCTGTAAAGTAAGTCATATAGAGCAGGAAATCAAAATAGCATTCTGAATAGAGCACCAAAAGACACCTGGTGGACCAAAATGTCTATAACTACAACTCCAGCCTAACTACATTTTTCTAAAAATAAAGGCAAATTGGATTTCAATGTGCCTTGAATAGCATTATCAAATATATGATTCTATAATTCGCCACTTGTTCAACAGTTAAGAGCTATAATTCAATGCTTCAATGGAATTACCTCTAGCTCCATTAATTGTTAGACCTCTAGAATGCATAATTAATAACTTAAAAATTTACAAATTTCTACAATATCAGACTGACAAGATGTGTGAGGCCGCCCCAAGATTATAACTAAATCTGTTGCTGATAGAAAATGCAAATTCAAATGAAAATGCAGAATATCAATATCAAGAACACATTTTAATCAATTTAAGGGTTTTGACTAAGCAACTTCTCTAGTTATTTACATTGGTCAAATCACATTCACAAATACACTATGCATAATATTAATTAACACCAAAAAAAAAAAAAAGATAATTGATAATAGACATACAGAAGCATAAGCAGTGCCCTGAGTAGAAGCACATTTGCTGCAATCACAAGGGACCCAAAACAGATCACTCCCTGTATCAAGCGCCACCATAAACTTCACCCCCGGCGTCCCCAGTTCCACCGTGGTATAATGCAAACTACATTTAAAAGAAAAAAAAAAAAAGCAAAAATAAGAAAAATCCAATTCAAGAAAAAGAAAAGAAGATAAATTTACACTATCAAGAAAAACCCAATTCAAGAAAAAGAAAGAAGCATACAATCCCAAAGCGCTAATTCGAAAAGTGGAGTTCCCATCTGAGAAAGCGAGAGGTGAATCGACATTAGAGAGTTTACGGCCGCGTTGAATCTGATCACGGTGGGCCAACTCTGCATAGTAGTCAAAAGTTCCTTTGGGCGGCCAATTTCCAAGTGGGAAGTGATTCTTGAGTGAGTCAGAGTAACGATGGTGCATCTTGAAGGTGAAGATGCGGCCATTACAGAATTGAGAGCAGTTGAAAATCAAAATTGGGAACAAGAAGACCACTAATTTCAAGAAAGTAAACATCTTGAAAAAGAAAAACCTAGAAAGATCTTAATCATTCAAAACAAAATTGCATGATTAAAACCCTAGATCTTCATCTTCAGAAACTGATCAGAGGAGTTGTAGTGGGACCACTGTTGTTGTGATTTGTTTGTTTGTGTGACAGTTGGGGGAGATGGGCGGGTTTTTAAATCTTTTTTTATGTTTCCTCTTTTTTTTTTTACCGTTTAGAATTGCGCCAAAAATTATTTTTGGCAAATTATATGATCGGACGGCTGAGATTAAATATGAGAATTGGGTGGCAGGGGTTGCACTTGGGAGTCCTCTGTGGCACATTGGCACTACCGCTTTAAGACTTTAAGAGGGCGTTTGATTTAAATGTAAAGGTAACTAATAGCTTTTTAATTTTCAACAATTAGATTATCCTGTTTGATTAAAAAAAAAAAGCTTTTAATTTTTAATATCTTTTGAAAAATAATTAAGGTATATAATAATATACTAAAAATAAATTATATCCGAATTATTGAAAGATTAAGGTAAATAACACAATAAAATTATAATTTTCTGTTTATTCTCGTGTGCATTCGACTTCCAATAAATCATTGAACTTATGATTAAACAAACCTACATGTTCAATCAAATTGCCTCTTTATTGAAACATATAAGTATAGAGATTTTGTTTTAACAAGAGTTTATTAGTCTTATTTTTCATCCTGTACAAGTTCTCAAGTTTTTAGACCCTTTGTTATAGACTCTTCAAAACGTGTCATATAAGATCAAAATTACCAGACATATATAGATTGTACTGAAGGCTATATGTTACATATCCCTCCAATCCTCTGCATTGATCTTCTTTAGCTCCATCCTTGTTAACATTTTCTGTAGATAGAGCCGGCTCAAGCGTTTTGAAGGTTCTATGTAATTCTAAAAAATGAGGGTTTTCAATCATTCATCTCTCTATATAAATATTTTTTTAATAAATTTAAAATCAAATAAATCTAAAATACAATATAATAATTAGTTATTAAATACAAATAAATTATCATCAAAATTCGATAAAAAATTGTGTGAATTTATCTTGTCTTTCTTTTTTCTTCCTCCTCGAACTTCCTGATTCGAATTTTCTTTTACCTATCATAATGTTGGCGATAATGATTGTGCGATTTGTATTGTGTGTATTCAAAAAAGAAATTGACTAATTGAGTTAGATTTATTTTAATGGGTTTGAGTGAGTTTAAGTTAATAGTTTATTGGATTTTTAGGTTTCAAATTTTAATATTTAAAAATATGAGGCTCCCTCATTGGTGAGGCCCTAGGCAGCCGTCTAACTGCTTTCTCTTTGGAGCCAATACTATCTGTATACTAGTATATCCATAACCCTAATCGACCACATGCTAAAGTTCATTTTGCCATCAAACATTTTCAACTTTGCCTAAGGTGTGTTCATCACAAAGATATCATTTGGTATGGATAAGTAAGCTTGGGAAGTTCAAGTTTTTGGAAGGTAGCAAATATTGTTTGTTTGATTTGTATAATGAGCTACAAAGTGTGAACCTCAACTTCTCATACGGTACAACAATAACTCACTTAAAGGGGACAGGTGAGTTGAACTTTCTAAATAAAGGGAAGTGTAGAGAAAGATAAAAGATAAAATTGTCCTTAGTTTTATTGTCTTTTAATGCAAATAATAAGGATATCATTGACAACTAAAAATTACACTTCCTAACAATTTATAAATGAACCAAACATACTTAACACAATCTTCTAGAAAAGTGCACTTTCCAAGAGGTAGACATTTTATACCAAACAAGCTAAGTCTAACCCTGAGTTGAAACCAAAAGCTCTTATAACAATTATTAGTGAAAGCACACAATAAACACACATAAATTTACATACTAGAATATACAACAAAGAGAAAATGAAAGCAAGACTTTTACTGGTTCGAAAATATGCTTGCATCCATAGACAATTGTCTACTTCTTACTATAAAAATGAGGGTCTGTTTGGATTGCTGTTTGAGGCTTAAAAATCACTTTTTGAATTTTTTTATTTAATTGATTGATTTTTATTATTTTTTATAAACTGTTTTTTTAAACCTGTTTATGGAAAAAATATCAATTTATATGCTTCTGAAAAAAAAAAAAAACAATTTTGAAACAATTTAATTTTTTTAAAAAAGTATTTTTTTTAAATGCAATCTCAAACGGGTCTTGAGTATTACAATCATATTTATAATGTTCAACTCTAAAACTTTATACAAATAGGAATAGGATAACATAATCACCATTATTATTGAGGTGGCAAATGAGTGGGTTTAGATGGGTATGGATTAGGTATAAGTGGGGTGGATCTTAAATTACTCATTTATCTATTTATCATACATTTATATGGGCACCCAAACTCATATAATCCACATAAACCCATATCCACCAATTTACCAAATTATTATTAATTTAATTATTTTTAATATATTTTTTTTTGAGAAAAATTATTTTTAATATATTATATTATTATTATAGACCATATTTTTATTTAATAATATATTTTTCAATTTAATCATTTTTTATATATTTTAATATTATTATTTAACATATTTTTGTTATCTTTTGTATTTGAGTTTTGATTAATGACATTTATTTTCTATCAAAAATAAAAGATAAATTATAAAAAAAAATTATAAGTCATAGTACCATACAATAGTAAACACAAATTTTCTTGGCAACCAAACAAAGAAAATGAAATTGTACCAATTACTTCATATTCTTTCACATTCTCATGAATATAAATAAATAAATGAATATAAATATAAATAAACAAGTAGTTGAGTTACAAATTAAATCAAAATTATTTAGCAAGGTTCACATGTAAGAAACTTTCTTTATCTTATTTTCTTAATTCACTTGTTACATCTCTAAATATAATTTCAAAAATGTTTATTCCTATAGCATTCAAACTATAAGCCTGACATTCCATTGTTACTGATCAAACAACACTCTTAATGCAAACTTAGGCATTCTCCCTAGAAACTCTGTACATACTCAATTGAAAACTCAGGCTATTTTCATAAATTGGATTGGAACTAAGCAATCCAAGTAGTGGACGAAGGAGCGGCCACCAAATCGGAGGTGAAGACCACCAGTGAAGACCAATAGAGAGCCACGACCAATTTACCAATAACACAAAATGAAAGAGAGAGAGGTGGGAAGAAAGAAAAAGTGAAGAAAAGATATATATGGGTATCCATACCCAATGTGATCCAATCCATATAAATGAGAGGGTCATTTTTTATTACCCTTTTATAACCCATTTAGCTTTTATATTTTATCCATTTATTATCCATACCCAAATAATAATGGTGGGTTAGGATGGATAAATGGATATGGGTAGAATTTGCTACCTTTAAATTATTATAATAAAATCGCAAACATTAGTTGGAGTCCTTTAGTGCACAATAATTCTTTTTCAATCATAACTCAACAGATTTTTACTGAGCGTGAGCTACAGTGACTTGAAAAAAACTCAAGTAAAGTATACTTGAGTTTTTACAACCACTTTCTCACTGATTACCTGCTAAATAGGTAAATTATTTTCTTTTAATATTTTCCTAAAAACAATATAAGAGATAGGAGAGAGAAATCCCCTTTCTTTAGCCAAATTTTGCTCCTCTTATCCCTAAATTGGCGCCCCCTTTCTTTAGCCAAACTCTCTTCCTCTCATCCCTAAGCAAATCGATACCCATTTTTTGCCTTTCAATTAGCGGCAAGGCAAAAGAGATTTTCTTTGAGAAGACATGCAATTTTCTTTAAAATAAATTTCTCTTCCAATACCACTTCGAGAAGATGTGCAATTTGATATGTTCGCTGCCTTTTAGCCTCATTATCCCCTCAATTGTTAGAGGCCAGAGAGAGATACAATAAGAGTCCATCCCTCTTGAAAACTATCTTACTACTAGTTAGTTATCCAAAACTCCCTTTTACTCTAATCTTTTATGTAATTTCTTAATACTGAATGAGTAATTAATAAAATATTAGTTTCTTGATGCTTACAGTAAGTGAAATCTCAATTTTTTGAAGGCCAACATTTTCTAACTACTGTGATTTTTGGCTCTTTGGTTGCTACAAATTTTGCTATTGATTTGAATTTTTCACCCTTTCTACGATTGAAAAGGTTAAAAATTGAAAGTTTAGTAGCATGGAGTTGTAGTAAAATAATTTCTCTAGATAGATAGAGGATACTCTGTTTGGAGCAGTCTTAGCCATCTTGGTTATGGTTTTAATTTTGATGGTGGTTAGCCATTCCTGGAAACTTGATAACAAAGCTAATTTATATGCACGTTAATTTTATTAGATACAAGTTTTAAACTTACATGTTACCATTATGTTATTTAACATAGATTTTTTATTTTTCTTATTTTTAACAATTGCTGATTATATTGATTTGTTTGTCCTAATTGGAAAGCTTAATAGACTGCCTTCCAAGTTTGGGATTTCTTCTTTGATTGCAACAATGCATCATAGAAACACCACATCAATAAAACAAAGATAAGATTTCCAAACACAATACTAAACAAATTAACTATTTGGATAATCCTTAAATGTTTGTGCAAGGAAATAACGAATGTCAGTGTTTATAAAAATTTTATGGTTTGATTTGAGATGTATGATTCTATCCTTTAAATTCTTTTATTCAAATATGAAATTGAAGCTTCAATATTCATATTCTTTGAAGGTAGTTGTTTGCAATATGCTTTTAGGAACAACGTCTATATTTTTACTTCTATAGGCTTTTTCATTAAGAAGAATAGAGCTAAATATGTCTAGATTTTGAATTTAGGTTTTTAATAATTAGTGCTTGAATGGATGTTTTTATTTAATTTTAATTTCTTAGAATGATTAGTTAACCATCTCATGCATGTAGGTTCTAGAAATGGAATAAACTATTTGGAATTGACAAACTTACTAATAAGAAACAAGTTTGCATTGGAGTTTCTCCTTTTATCAAGTGTATTGAGTGTATAGCCAAAAAATGCACTTTCCAAATCCTTTGAATTTCTAGCAAAATTATGATCTAAGTTCCCAACATAAATTTTTGTACTGAAACTATATCAGCTCAATTCTCCTTCCCTCCCCGTTACTTTATCATACATCTCATTATTTCTGTCTACAAGATAAAGCAATCCATTCCTGAAAGTTGAAAGACTCTTTTACTGTATTTCCTTCCAGAGCTTGGAATTTTTTTCAATATTGAAGAAATGGATTTACAAAAGGAGCATAAATCCCAAATACAGGTTGTGGAGGGTTGTGAGACAGTTGGAGATGCAGTCCCTATAAAAAGGTATAATGACATTGACATTAAGTAAAAGTTATTTTTTTTAGACTACATATTTGTTATGATGCATGTCATTTATTGAATGTTATAATCCAATAGGAAGAAAATGGTAACAGAATGAGCGAGGAAAAATAAGAGAAATGAAGAATTGCCTCCAAATATTGATAAACAAGAATCTAAAAGTTTAGCAGAAAATTTGTGTAAAGAAAATGAATATGCGAATATTGAACCCATTGAAAATTCAAAGATACTCAAATAGAATATTAAATCCTTGTTCTAGCTTTACTTATGAATAAAATATTTGCTTTATTGACTACTATTATCAAAATATTCATAGCCATTTTACATTGTCCATTTTCAATGTATAAGTTAAATTCTACATTTTTTTTTGTTGTAGGGATATTTGTACTCTTGTTGTGCTATTCAAAAGTTTTCTCTTCTTGTGTCTTCTTTCAAATATGAAAAAAAAAAAAAAAAAATTGTCAAGTCCCTTGGTTTTGGCAGCCTCCTACATGTACCAATCCACCAACTAAAGAACAAAGTTAATTCAAGAACTTGTCTTAAGATTTGATATGGATAAATGTGAACTTTGTGTACACGGTTGTAAGATAAAGTTGGATTTGCAAAATGTGGAGAAAAATATTGGCGTTATCTTTAGAAGGGCCAAATGTTGAAGTCAAAAAAGGGGTGATTGGAGATGATTTACGGGAGAAGTACAACTTAAACAATGGGGTGATTCATATCAATGACTTGTGCTTGGATTTGAAATTATTAAACCCTAGTGAAGAATTTAAGGCAAAGTTCTTCTTGTAAGCATTATCCTCAATAATGAATCTATCTATAAGTGTGCATGTTAGTTCACTGGACATTTGTCTTCTATCTGATTTGTCAGTTGTTCCAACCTTCAATTGGGCAAAATATGCACTAAATAGGCTATTTAATGGAATTCACAAATTTCAATCTTCGTCTCACACACCTGGAAAAACTAAATGGATCATTGGATACATCTTGCTTTTAGAGGTATCCATTTATATTGTTAGTAATGTATGATTAAATTTTTTCCCTACTTTTTCTATACTTTATACGATTATTTTTTGTTGTCTTATATGTTTTGTTTAGATTTTCTATTTGCAACATGTCGTCGTTGGTTTTCCAACCTTTAATATATCCATTCGTGATCGACCTTCTATGCAATATTGGCATGAGGACCTTGTTAGTAAGGTTGGATGTCTTGGTGGTGTTGATAGTGAAAAGGTATTATTCTTTTGTGACTAATGTTTTATATATAGCTAGTTATTCATATTTATGGTTTAGTTTTTATTTGTCATCACATTTGATTAAACTTGTATTATTTATTGATTAATGCAGGTTCAATTTGCTTGGTGTTAATTCTAATGCTAATAGTTGTTGTATGAGCTTTTATATTGGGATATACTTTACTTTACATTCTTTGCATAAAGTTTTACTTTTATGATAAGTCTGTTT
Source organism: Vernicia montana (assembly GCA_949750685.1). Lineage (NCBI taxonomy): Eukaryota > Viridiplantae > Streptophyta > Magnoliopsida > Malpighiales > Euphorbiaceae > Vernicia > Vernicia montana. The sequence continues at coordinate 6,376 of CATKHJ010036493.1, read as the reverse complement.
GATGAAAAGGAAGATGAATTTCTTTATTTTTGTAGGATGTTAAGAAGGACATTACTAAAATGAAAATGAAAAATGACTTGAAAGATTTTAAAAGTCAAGTGTTAATGGCTTTGAAAGAGTATGGTGAACAAATGTAGAAATGGGAAGTTATGATGATGAAATACTTTAATGTTGACATCCATGTCCATGGAAAGGACGAAGTATCAAAGACAATGAATGTGTCTAATTAATTGAATTTGAGTCACAATGAGAATATAAAGCCAAAGGACAATCAAATGCCAATGACTACTGGAAATGATCAAACATCACCTAAGGTTTCCTCTCCTCATATAAAAATATTGCAAGAAGGCACATCGATCCTTAGGCATAAAAGAGTCATACAGTTAAGTGATAGTCAAGCTAAATTAGCATTACTTATTGCAAGTTTTCAGAAGAGGAAAGGGAAAAAGGGTCATCCTATCAAATTTGATGCAATGGGTTCCCCAATTAGTGTTATATTTAAAAAAGGTGATAGTCGAATTGTCAAGGGGTATGCAAAGTATAAAGGTTGTTAGAAAAAAGATCTTTAGGCCTAGCTTAAGTTTTATTGCAGATGTTAACTCTGCTCATCGTTCCCATGTTGTGAAACATGACAACTTACGGGCAACCAATGAACTTAAAAAGGCAAGGCACAAAAAGAACTATTTGTCAACATGAACAAATCAAAAATAAAAAAAGGGAAAGGTATTATCATATCACATGTATATATTCCTTTTAGTATTGTAACTTTTATTTATAATTAGTTAATGTATGATGATTGATAGTTCACTAATTTTTTATATTTTTAAATGCATTGTTGAAAGATGATGATGGGACTGAAGATTTGGCGTCATTGGCATTTAGTGAGCCTGTAAAACAAATGTCTAATTTTTCATGGGATTATAAAATGAAACCAGGGTATTATTACTTTTTTTTAGGTGTATCGCTTGTCCTTAATTTACCTTCTTTAAACATTAAAGCATGATTCCTCTAAGATTTATAAATTGTATAAGGTTCAATTTATGCTGAGTTACTGTGAAATTTCAAAATTTTATTTTGCTGAAGTGATATATTGTGTCAAACTCGTAATGAATTTGCAACTAGGCAAGCTTTCATATCACTAAAAGGGCGACATTGGGTGTCATATGAGGTATCTATATGATTAACTGTAATTTTTCATTATGTCTTCATGTCATTGTTTCTTTCACTAATTTTAATTTGGCAGATTATAAATGTAGTGGTCGATATATTGTCTGAAGTTGAGATAAAGAAAGATCATGATTGGAGATTTTGATTTTTGCCTGTTCATTTCTCGGTAAGGCAACTAGAATGTGATAATGGAGCTAACTTATATGCACGTTACTATGTACTATATGTGTTAAATATATATTAATATATGATTGTATATTTTGTTAAGAATAAGGTGTTGTAAACTGATTGACCCCCATTAACATCATTTATGAGAAGTTATATTGGTGAAACCCTTTACATGGGACAACTTTTCACGTGTGAGAAGGTGAGTACATTAGGCATAATAATTTTTCCTTTAATAATGCAAACCTAGATAATATCGTATAACTCACTAAACTGATTTTTTTTTGATAGATTTTTGTACCAGTATGTGATTACAAGCATTGGTTTTTGTTTGTTATCAATATAAAAGAAAAAGTTACATTTATAGTTGATAGTTCTTTATCCATGAACATGATATGAAAGGAAGCTATATTGCAAAAATTGGTAGTCATTTCACTACTTTAATATGTACTGCTTATCAGTGGGTTTTTTTTTCGTATGTGATATTCTTATTTTTCATATTATTCATAAATCATAGGTTGAATTTTTCGATGTGTTCTTTGTACTACTAGTATTTCACGCGGAAGAGTGAGGGATTTAGTTGCAAATTAGTACATTTGAAAGAAAAACATTGGATGTATATCAATAAAAGAATGGGTATTCTCAATTGATAAATATCTCCATAAAGTCTTTAGTCATCATTATTTTTAATATATTTATTAATGTTACCCTGTTATAGGTTTGATTGTGGTGTATATGTCATTCATTATATGCACACTGGTTTGGAGGACTTACAAGTTAAGGTATGATATTTTATGTATTCTTATAGTATATTGATGTAAATTAATATGTGGATAATAATTCATTGTTAGATATGATGATTAAATGAAATTATAATGTGTTCATGTTCTATTATAGGATATCTCATTGAAATTACAAAGTATTGCACAGTTTGAGATTGCTTCATGGCTTATTTTGCATGATTTTAACAAGATAAGGACCAAAAGTATTTTTTTTTTCTGCTCATAAGCATTGTAGGGGAACTAAACGCATTTGTCACATTATATCTTGATGGAAAAATGAATTGTTCCAGTTTTGAGGGCAAGTAGATGCAAGGGTAGTCATAAATAGTAGTTCGCACCTTGAAGATTTAACACTTGAAATCACTCTTTTGGTGTATAAAGGGTTTATATGAAGTTTTGTAAAAAAATATATATTTTGTATTCTACTTATTGTACAGATGATAGGAATATTTCTAATGTTGTATATTTTGTAAATATATAATTATAACACAATTAACTATATTTATGGAAAAATATTTTGTATTATGCATGATGTGTTAAAATCGAACATATTTGAATGAAACATTAAATTATATTTTTAATGTTTTTAAGGGTTATTATTACAAAATTAGGATAAACTTAATCGCTATTTAGGAAATACACACAAAACATCAGTGTTATATTAAAGAAACCATTGTATTTTTTCGAAGAAAAATTATTTTAAGTAACCAACTAGCATATATGTAATATTAGGAACACCAAATTTTAAATATTACGATACAATATACATAAAGTTGATCCTTAACAGTTATTAGGTCGCATTGTCTAACGTTTAGGTTCATATGCAAAAGGCAATTATATTACTCACCACAAACTCTTGTCACTTATGCTTGCTATTTCTTTAATTTTCCAACTGAGTGCAATCATCCTTTATTTTCGTCACTACAAACTTTGAGTTACATTAGTGTCATTGCTTGCCTATCATAAAAATTAATAACTAATGTTATTAAAATATCTCTTAGAATAACAATATGAATAAATTTGCAATTGTCCTTTTTTTTATTGACACAAAATTCATATGTGATTATGTATTTTTGGAAAATAAAATAAAAAATTTAACAAATTAAATGTGACACTTGTATGCATGTAATGCATTTCACCTAAAGAATCACCAATGAATCCAACATTTTGAGATGGCTGGATATAATTAGAAGGACTTCCAAGTAACTCATTGATTGTGCACACCAATCGTGGACATGTTTTCCTTGTATGGCATTCCCCACATTTGCGCTTCTACTTGCTTTTTATAGTATTCACCATTGCCATGCCTTTGGTCCTCACCTTGTAAGGATCAACTATACCATGATAATTGTCATTTGGTCTACATGTAATAATGACATCCTCTAAATTCTTTGTTAAACATTTTACCTCATTTGAGATTTTTTTCAAAAGTAGATCCAGATTTTAAGGCAAGGAAGCACATTTTGCTGCACTTTGTGGTCAATGAACCATATCGAAATATAGCAATCACTTCATCACTTATTGTTGAAGTATTATAATGTGTAGGTAGTAATTTTTTTTGCAGATTTAGTTCACCTTGGAAGGAAGCATGATTCTGGAATATTTTTTAAATCTTCAAGTTTCATAACACATTGCATGCCTGCATGGAAAACCCCATGACTCAAGTAACTTGCAAGAACAAGTGATGGTGTGATCTTGAGAATTGAATAACACTTGTCTTATGTATTCTCGATTATGCCACGTACTAAGCTTATATAAACGAGAATCACCAATAGTCACCACTTCATCAGTTAAAACATTAGCAGATTCTTTATTCAACTCATCTTGAAATCTCCTAAATGAAGCTTGAGTATAAATAAGAGTAGCTTGCTTCTCATAAGGTCGAAGGACACTTTGGCAAACCAGAGTTGAATAATTAGAATTGTGATCAGCTTGTTCTTCATTTTATCTAATTTTAGCTAAAGCCATGTCAAAATGGCTTACAAATTCAATGAGATTCAATCTACAATTTAAGAAACGATCCATAAAGGAATGCATACCTTTACATCGAGAGGTTGTTGAAGAAATGATGGCACCAAAAACATCAGAAGCAAAATGGTGAGGTGAAATCTCAAATATTTTAAAATTTCACTTCACCCATTTTAGGTCCAACATCCATTCAAACAATCCTTTAATTAGTGTGTAAAACACATATGAGAAGAAAGAAGAAGCAAGTGGTAATTGTTCTAATACATGCATAAAATTGTTCTTTTAGATATGCTTCAGCCTACATTTTTCTATAAGTATGTAAATTAGCAATCCATCTATTACTTTGAAGATTATATTGTCCAACTAGAGCCATCCATATGTCTTCAAATGTATCAACATCCACTCTAGCTACCATACAACTCATCAAGTCACCTGGAAATGATCTATCCTTTATCACGGATGGCATTTCTCTCTATGTGTTAAATACATAACCTATGTGTTGCATCTGGAATAACTTTTTCAATTGCAGAGTGCATGGATTTATCGCCATCAGTGACAACAGTTACAGGATTTTTGTTACTCATATAATCAAGGAATGTGGTCAATAACTAAACATATGATGAAGTAGTCTCATCTTGTAAAAGTACACAACCAGAAACAATTAATTGCAAATGATCATTAACTCCAAGAAGCATGACAACTGGATAATACACATTTCTTTTATAACATGCGTCAAAAGCAACGACATGTCCAAAACAAGAGTAATCCATTCTTGAAATTAAATCAGCCCAAAAAATGTTGCCTAATTGTCCGTTTGGTTTTAATGTGTTAGTAAAGTAAAATGCTAGATTACTTTGCTTTCGCATCAAAGTAACCCAACATTCTTTGTACATCACCTCCAAGAACATTAGATCGGCGCTCTGAATCAATCAAATTGTACATATCCTTTTTTGTCCACCCCATATTATGATATCCACCACCTTCATGAGCTAAAAAGTGAATAATTTGGCTTGTTTTTATCCCTACGTTGCGCATTGCCATTACTTGAGCCTTCTCCCCTTCTGATATATCTATATGAGAGATAAGGTATTTGACATATTTAGGAGGCACTAATGGATGACTGTGGTTGGACACAAACTTTTTTACATGCCATTTATTTGTGCTTCTATTTAAGTTCACTAGCCTAATTGTCCGTTTGGTTTTAATGTGTTAGTAAAATAAAATGCTAGATTACTTTGCTTTTCGCATTAAAGTAACCCAACATTCTTTGTACATCACCTCCAAGAACATTAGATCGGCGCTCTGAATCAATCAAATTGTACATATCCTTTTTTGTCCACCCCATATTATGATATCCACCACCTTCATGAGATAAAAATTCAATAATTTGGCTTGTTTTTATCTCTATGCTGCGCATTGCCATTACTTTAGCCTACTCCCCTTCTGATATGTTTATATGAGAGACAAGGTATTTGACATATTTATGAGGCACTAATGGATGACTGTGGTTGGACACAAACTTTTTTACATGCCATTTATTTGTGCTTCTATTTAAGTTTACTCGAAAAATGGCTGGACAATTCACATGTGTCTTTGGCTTTGGCCAACGTTTACGACCGATCAAATACAATGACTTAGTATTTATGCACCCTACCCTCATACAAACCCATTTATGCATCGTTTCAGCTCCTTTTGTTGATTTTCTTAAGTCCCTTTTACGAATGTCAAATTCTATACTCTTGTTATACTCTAAGTAAAAAGATTATGCTTCTTCCCATGTATCAAAAATCATATTTTTTACATCATCAATAGATACCCCAAGCGAATTAGAAGTCTCACCAATTGACTTGATAGGAATTTGATGCATATCTGTAATCTCATTGTTCTCATCACAATCATTGGTAACATTGCCCTTCAAATTAATTTTCTCTTCAAAATTATCCTCATTATCACTATAATCATCATTATCAAAGGTTGTACAGTCATCATTGCCTTGCTCCAAATCAAAAGCCACTTTCTTTCCTTTGTCATCCATTATCTTATCTGCCAAAAATATATAACATATATATTTTAGACATTCTTGCTATCAATGATAATAAAATAAAAGAATAACATTGTATATATGAGAAAGAAGAAAAAAAAAACAATATTACTCGGTCCAAAAAAAAAAAATATTACTCGGTCCATTTGTTTTTATTGGGGCGGCTGGCTGGTTATGGTTAAACTTCTTAATCATGATTTACATTTAATTATGCCTTTTCCTAAGTTAAGAAAGGCTATCTATCTATCTATAT
>CATKHJ010036430.1:0-14028 GCA_949750685.1 Vernicia montana | reverse complement strand
AAAAAAAAAGAAATTATAATATAAATTAGGAAGCCTAAAAAATATTCAAAATGGCTAAAATAAAAAAAAATAATATTATATCAAAACTAAAAAGAATAAAATGAACCTAAAAAAAGAGAGAGATAAATAAAAAATTTAGTAAGATAATTAATCTACTCAATTTATTTTATAGTTTACTAAATTATAAAATAAAGTTAGTAAGCATAAAAATTTAATTTAAGATAATATTTATTAAATTTTTTTCATAACCACATTATTACAACTTTTTATGCTATAAAAAATATAAGAAATATAAATAACAAAATATAAAATTAAAGAAAGTATAAATATAAGAAAATTGGAATAAATTAAGTTAATATATTTTTTCTATTGAAGGGTAAGATAGAAATAGTATAAGAGTATTAAATGAGAAAATGAAAAAGAAAATGATGAAAAAGAAATAAAATAATTAATGAAAAAATGAGAAATAAAGAAATTTTTTTTTAATATATTTTATGTATTGAAGGGTTTGGAATTTAAGAAGTAAAATAAAAAAATAAGAAAGAATAAGAAAAAAAGAGTATTAAGAAAAAAAATGAGAAGGGATATTAAGTGATGAAAAAGAAAATGAAGTAATTAAAAGAGAAAGAAAGAAAAAGATTTATTTTTTTTGGTGAGAAATGGAGAGAAAAAGTGTGAGAAAAAGATAGGAAGTGAGAAATAAAAATTAGAATATGAAAAAAAATGATAAGGAAAAGAGGATAATACCTTTTATATTTTTTTTAAGCGATTTATCGATAGGTTTCTGTCGGTAAATTTTTAGAATAAAAATTAGGAGGGAAATTTCCCTCCAAAATTTTCATTTACCGACGGATTATCGACGAAAATTTCATCCGTAATTAAGTTTTTTTCTTAAAAAAAAGCAATAGTGAAAATTCGGAGGAAAATTTCCCACCAAATTTTCATTTACCGACGGATTACCGACTCAAAATTTTGTCGGTAAATAATTTTTTGTAAAAAAAATTTAGTGAAAATTTAGAGGGAAATTTTCACCAAATTCATACCAAAAAATTGTGAAATCCTAATTTTTTTTTTATAATTACCGACGGAATATTTCCGTCGGTAATGATTAAAAAAATTATTTTTTATAAATTACCGATTGAAATATTCTGTCGGTAATTATTAAAAAATAAAATTTCATAAGTTTTTTTTATTTTTTATAAATTTACAGACTAAAATTATTAATTTTTTTTTAATATTCCGTCTGTAATTAATAAATATTTTATCGGTAAATAATTGTTAGTAAATTGTTGGTAATCTGTAGGTAATTTCTTGCGCCATTCTTTGGCGCCTTATTTAGCGATGAAAAATTTTAGTCGGAAAATAATTGTTAGTAAATTGTCTGTAATTGCAAAAAAAAAAAAAAAAAAATTCTCATATATTATCGATATTCTGTCGGTAACTGACTAAATTTATTGACGGAAATAATTCTGTAGGTAAATTGTGATTTTCTTGTAGTGGGTAAAAGTCTGGTTTTAGAAAATTATTATTTTTCTATTGTTTTTTCCTAGTAGTTTCCAAATTGATAGACTAGACTAACATTTGAATAATTCGAATTTGTTAGTGGAGTGAACCTTTACAAATATCTTTAATAGAAATTTTTGATAGAATTTTATTATTAAAAATAACATTTACTTCAATAATTATTACAAATGAATATATGAAAAAGAATATTTAAATATGTAAACAAATAATATTTATAAATATACCCATATATTTTTTATATTTACGTATTTTTTCCGTATTTTGTTTCCTATATTTTTTGAAAATACTGTTTTCCCATGTCCGTTTTCACGTTTTTCGTTTTCGCATTTTTTGTTTTCCTATTACCTAGGTTGTGACAGACTCCTCCCCAGCCTCCAGAGGATCCTAAATCAAAGAAAGAAGCCAGCTTTTCTTATGATCGTCAACAATACATTGAAATAATTATTCAACAAGAAGTATAGGCAATGATAGTGGTGTACATGAGTTGGTTTGGTTGGTTTGTGAGTAATATATCAGACCAAACTGATATTTTCGGTTTGACAAATCTTCAAACCGATATTTTCAGTTTGACAAATCTTTAAACCGAAACATAATCAAAATGATATAAAACCAATAATTTTGGATTGATTTGATTTATTAAAAATTATATCGGGTTTGGTTAAGACTAAATTAAATTTTATATTAATTTTAAATTTAAATTGATTCCCATTAAAAAATTATTTTAACTTCTAAAAATTGTAAAAAACAAAAAAATATTTATAAATATCTTAAGAAAATGTTTTTAATATATATATATATGAAATAGACAAAAGAAAATATAAATTAAGAAATGAAAAGAGATTAATTAACATTCATCCTATTTAAATTAGAATTATCACCACTGAAATGACAATGAAAAATAATGAAATATTGTAATAAATATAAGATATTTATTAAATGAAATTAATATGAAATTATCCTCTAAAATATTATTAAATATTTTGATGGATTATTTAATTAATAATTCTTTTTTATACTATTATAATTCAATACTCCCTCCGGTTCTCAATAACTGTCTTTTTAGAAAAGTGATTTTGTTTCAATATAATTATCATTTTAGAAGTTCAATGCAATATTTATTAGCTTTTTTCCAACTTTACCCTCATCCAAATTCCAATATTTCATATGTTTTTTCTTATTTGGTGAGAGAAAATAAGGATATATTTGTCCATATTAATTAAAATTAAAGGTATTTAATAGCTTCCTTAATATATGTGCATCCTCATAAAACGATAGTTATTGTGAAACGGAGGGAGTAATTTATAATATATTTATATATATATATATATATATATATATATATATATATATATATATATATATATATTTAATACTTGGGGTTATAATGGTTTGAAATCTTATTAAATTACAAACCAAATCGAAAGTTCGATTTGCTTTGTTTTTTGAACCATGACAAGCCCTATATATTTACAAACTATGATTTTCAGTTTGATTTGGATGAATTGATCGATTTGGTCGGGTTAAATTTTGTTTTTTACAATCCTTTTTAATTGACTTTTTTGTTGTTTCATAAAAATTAAGAAATAATTAATTATGCTAAATTCTAAGAAGAAAATAATCAAATTATCCTCATTGGTTATAAAATATTAGATAATATATGCATTAATTATAGAGTAATGGATGATAATAAGAATAAATGATAAAATTGGAAAAAAAAAATTAAAATCATATTGGTTTTCTAAAATTACAAATAATTTGAATTTTTTTTTTTCAAAAAACGTGAATTAAAAAGAAATGGAGGGAGTAATAATTTTTCATTGATCTTTTACTAGCTGTTTACTCTTAAAATTCGTGTAGGAGCCCAGTTGTATTGATAAATCTGTTCAATTCAGTAAGAGATCAGGAAAATCATTCCATAGATTATGGTGGTTACAGTAGGTGAAGCAGGTGCTGCAGGTCAATTCACCAGATTTTCTATATCCTTGCATATAAACTCTTCTTTACTTAACTGAATATTTTGATTACTCTGATGCTTATTGAAAGGGATAACAATAAAATCATGCTGGACCTGTTGGTGCAGTAATCAAGAACATCATAGCATTCATCAATGATCTTTTTTTTTTACACCTTGATTTGATTTTTTAAAAAATGTTATACTTGAATAATTAAAATGGAGATTGCCAAGAAAATTTAAGCATGCTTAACAAAAATGTTACCCTTAATCAAATTTGAGACTTCATGGATTTCTTACATTTTTTGCAGCTTTCTTTATCATATGTCCAGCCATTTTATCCTAATTGTGTTGTTGGCTGAAGTTCTGTAGCTGATTTCCCCTGCATCTCAATCTGCTTCTCGTTTTCTTTATCTGTTTGGAAAAGATATACAAATTTCTGCTTCATTCAACCCTGAGAATTTAGCACAGTAGGCTGAATTGATGACATTGACATGTCAAATTCATTATTACTTACCATAGAATCTTGATCCTTCATTCGATTACAGATTATTCAGGAATTAATTTCTATAATAATACCATGATCTCTAAGCTTCTCAGTTGATCCTTTTCCAGAGGGAAATGAAGAGTTCAGAATTATGAATTTTCCTGGTCTAGAGTCTACAAACAAAATATTTCCCAATCTTGACTTTTGAATGCAGTTGAGCATTGTGTATCAGATGCATAAAATGCCTAGATAAGGTTAATTGGCTGAACCAGGAAAATGTAATTAGCAAAAGAAAAAGAAAAGGAAATATACAAGAATTACCCCGTATAGGCTTTGATAGTTATAATAGGTCAAATACATTAAGAACAAAAGGGCTCAAATACCATAAATAATAGGTCAAAGTTTTCCCAAACAGTTCATATTGTTAATGTTGGATTCATTTTGTAGTTTATGATGTAGTACACACACACATGTAATATATGTTGTCTCTTACATGATATTTGTTATTATTTTACAGTGGCTCTATTAAAATAATACGATTGATATTCTTTCCATTCTTTCTGAGCTGTCTTTCTTTCCATTCTTGGCTGAACTTCCAAGGGAATTTGTTTAACATTTGCTAAGTACAATGTCAAACTGATTCTGCAAACTGAAACATGCATTTTTAAAAAAAAAAAAAAAAATCAATAGGCTATAGTTTAGTGATATTGGAATTGTCTCCAGGGCCTTGCAAGAAGTACTTGTTTATTGTTTAAATTTCATATTTTGTGGATAGCACTTTGCCATATAGGATTTTATCCAAATAGAATTGAAATTTTCAATGTAGGCAGCCTTGATAAAATCTACCTATCAACAGCAAGCTGGCTACCTGACCAAATCTTCATTGATAATCCTATAGGAAATGATCATCACTAAGAATGAATTTTGAATAGCTAACTAGAAATTTGTCCAATAATATTTGGAGTTAAGTTACAAAATTAGAGAGTGGAGTTACTTTTTTACTTAGCTTGAATGATGCAGAGCAATTAGCAGACCAATTCTTGGAATAACTTGACAAAAATAAGTCTTTACGAAAATAGGCCTAAATTGAGTTACATGCATCCGACTCATGCAAGCAAGTTAATTCTAGTTAGATTTGGATTTCTAAATTATAATTTAATTTAGTTTAGAAGTCCTTTTTCATACTGCTTTATAATTCATATTTCATTATAAATAGACTCATTATTTGTTAATCAACAATTCAATTATCATTATCAATAAAATTTCAGATTTGTTCTTAAAAGAATTTTATTCTTTACTTGTCTATTCAAACGATATTGAATACTCACCCGTTTGCGTGATATTACAAACATAATTTTAGCTTCCATTCTGCGTCATTTGGTATCAAAAACTATGGTTGATGATTAGCAACGAAGCATTGAAGTTCTCGAAACTAGGATGAATGAACTTAAGACCACAATGCAAAATATACAGACTCAACTTACACAAATCATGGCACAGTTGACAACCTCGAATACAAGGCGCGATAACATCCCTCTATAGCCGGTTCCTCCTAATCCATAAAGGAAAAATAACATCGTGATCGTTCCTCACGAACAGCACCAGGGCAGACATGCAGATTATGACAGATACAAAATTAAAGCAGAGATTCTTATTTTCATTAGATCTTTGGACGGGGAAAGTTTCCTTGATTTGATGAACGAAGTGGAGCGATTCTTTGAAATCGTGGATATCGGTAAAGATCGAAAGGTAGCAATAGTCGCCTACAAAATGAAAGGAGGAGCAGGTGCTTGGTAGCAGTCCTTACAGGATGAACGACACACTCATAGACAACCACCGATGAGGGACTGGATATTAATGAAAGAACTTTTACAGCAGCGATTTCTTCCTAGAGATTATATCCAGATGCTATATAAGTAGTTCCTGGATTGCACACAAAGGAATTGTTCAGTAGCAGAATACACAGAAGAATTCTTACAACTACAATCACGCTATGGCATTAACAAAAGCGATGATCATCAGATTGCTCACTATCAAAGGGGATTGCGATATAAGATCCAGAACAGGATAGGGGTGCAAGCGATCTATACCCTTACAGATGCCTAAGAGATGGCACTATAAGTAGAGGCAAGAATTGTGCAGCAACCTAACTGCACACCTGTGACACGATAACCCTAAACAGGAGTAGAAGTGCGAGCTCCACAACATTATAATCGTCCTACAGGATTTTGAAAGCCTCTAGCAGTAGCAAGAACCACTAACCATCCTGCTGACAACCAAACCACTACCAATAATGCAACGGAACAGAGGCGAGGCACAGGGGGCAAATCGAATGATAGACCTACTCTAGCAAATCCCTATGAAAGACCTAGCAAAAAAAAAAATGTTACAGATGTGGCAAACCAGGACATTGTTCCAATGAATGCCCAGATCGAAGACCTGTCTATATGGTTGAAGAGGTTAGAGGAGAAGAAGAACAAGATCAGTATGGAGAAGATGAAGAGTATGATGATGAAGTTGATGATTACGCTGGAGACCATGAGGCTGAACTTATGTGTGTAGTTCGACAAATATTGTGTTCCCCAAAACAAGAGGATCAGACCCAGCGTAGGAAGATATTCTGAGCAAAGTGTAGAGTCAATCAAGATATGTGCAGTTTAATTATCGATAGTTGTAGTTGTGAAAATCTGATTGCTAAACGATTGGTTGAACACTTGAAATTACCAACAGAGCCACATCCAACACCATATCAGGTTGGATGGATTAAAAAGGGTCCATCAATTGAGGTAACTCAAATCTGTAAAGTTCCAATTTCTCTTGGAAAAATTTATTTCGACTATGTTACTTATGATGTGGTTGACATGGATGCATGTCACATATTGTTGGGGTGCCTATGGCAATTTGACGTTGATGCTTTGCACAAAAGGAGAGAAAATTCATATCTATTTAAGTGGAATGGCAAGAAGATTGTCGTAACCTCCTGGTAGTCCACCCAAAACCTCTAAAGTGGATGGGAGAATTTTATTAACTGTTTCAAATTCTGTATAGGACCTTAGCACATATATTGCTGAATAAGGTGGAGCAATTATTTTGATAAACAAGGGAAACGATGAAACAGACCAGGAATTGTTGCCTCCTATTCAAGAAATGCTTTTTGAATTTCAAAGAATAGTAGATGAACCGAAAAAATTGCCACCCTTAAGAGACATTCAACATTAGATTGATCTAATCCCTGGAGCCCATTTACCTAATATGCCTCACTATAGGATGAATCCAAAGGAGAGTCAAATCCTAAAAGAACAAGTCGAAGAACTTTTGAAAAAAAGGCATATTCAAGAAAGCATCAGTCCATGTGGTGTTCCTGCCTTATTGGTTCCTAAGAAGGATGGAACATGGCGAATGTGTGTTGATAGTCGCGCTATCAATAAAATAACAGCGCAATATCGATTTTCTATTCCATGACTTGAAGACATGCTTGATCAGTTGGCCGGGTCCAAGGTATTTTCCAAGATTGACTTAGAAGTGGCTATCATCATATTCAAATTAAGCCAGGAGATGAATGAAAGACAACTTTCAAAACAAAAGAAGGTCTATATGAATGGCTAGTGATGCCTTTTGGCCTTACTAATGCATCCAGCACATTCATGCGTTTAATGAATAAGGTTCTGCGACCATTCCTTTGAAAATTTGTTGTTGTTTATTTTGATGACATTCTAATCTACAGTTGTAGCAAAGTTGAACACATTCAACATATTCACACAATATTGGAGGCCTTGCAGGCAAATGAATTATTCATTAATTTAAAGAAGTGCAGCTTCTTGACAGAAGGGATTTTATTTCTGGGATACATTGTCAGTTCAGAAGGGATTCATGTAGATGAGCGAAAAATTGAGGCCATTTGAAACTGGCCTACTCCCATATTTGTAACTGAAGTACACAGTTTCTATGGGCTTGCTACTTTTTATAGACGTTTTATTCGTAATTTCATCAGTATAGTAGCACCCAAAACTGATTGTTTGAAGAAGGAGAGAACATCAAAATTTGAGTGGACAGAAGTTGCAACAAGAAGCTTTGAGGAGATTAAGCAAAAATTAACCTCTGCTTCCATTTTAGCCTTACTTGCTTTTGAAAAGTTCTTTGAGATAGACTGTGATGCATGTGGAACTGGAATTGGAGATGTATTATCTCAAGTTGGTCATCCTGTGGCTTTTTTCAGTGAAAAACTTAATGAAGCTCGCCAGAAATGGTCAACATATGAACATGAGTTATATGCTGTGTTTCGAGCTTTTAAAACTTGGGAGCACTATCTCTTGGGTCGGGAATTTGTCATCTATTTTGACCATCAGTCCTTGATTCATTTTAAAATTCAGAAAAATCTAATAAGCAAGTTGCATGCTCGTTAGGCAGCTTACTTTGAGACTTTCTATTATATTATCAAACACAAGTCAGGGACTAGCAATAAAGTTGCTGATGCTTTGAGTAGAAGGGCTGCATTATTAGTAACTATTAATAATGAGGTTGTGGGTTTTGAGTTTTTGAAAGATCTGTATCTTGAGGATGAAGATTTTGGGACTATTTGGGAGAAGGTTCATTCACATCAACCTTTGGAAGAATTTCTTGTCCATGATGGTTTTCTGTTTAAAGGAAACAAGCTCTGTATTCCTCGAACTTCACTTCGTGAGAAGTTAATATGTGAGTTGCATAGTAGTGGTTTGAGTGGACACCTTGGCCGTGATAAGACTATCGTTCGATTAGAAGAGAGGTTCTATTAACCACAGATGAAGAGTGATGTTGGAAGGTTTGTTCAGAAATGTCCTATTTGTCAAACTCAGAAAGGTCATGCTCATAATACATACCTCTATATGCCTTTACCCATTCCAGAGCATCTATAGGAGGATTTGTCTATAATTTTTGGACGGAGAAAATTATAAACCCTCTCTCAAACAACACCCAATAACCTAATACACCATTTCTCACAGTGAACAATGATTAGAAAAATGTAAGATAATTTTTTGACAGATAAAAATTATCAAAAACCCTCTCATAAATAAAAAAGAAGCCTTACTTCTTTTCACCCACTCACATACACAAAATTCTCTCTCAATTTTGTGATATCTCAAATAAGGAGGGAAAGCCTTTTTATAGGCAATTCTTGGCGTACCAAAACGCGTACCAACTGCGTAAAGCAAGCTCGCTAAAAAGCTTGCAGTAACTTGTTTTAACAAGTTGTACAATTTGCTTTGTCTTATAAGGCACCATCCAACACGGTTTTTTTTTTTTTTTTTTTTTTTTTTTCCTTCTTCAACAAAAGATGCTTATTGTTATTAGGCTTGTGGGTCCTCCATATTGGGAGGGAACCACATCTACTAACAAATCTCCTCCTCATGACAACATGGAGGGCTTCACTATGACTGCAACTCTCTCAGTCTCCCCTTAAGTATGGATCTCTTTATGCTCCCCCTCGAGCAAGAGTCTTCCACACTTCGAGGTTTAATGGTCTTTTTAAGAACCGATTTACAGGGCTTCCCCTTTTCCGCTGAAGTGGAATTAGAACTCTGCTTTAAAATTTCACATACCTTAATCTTGTTAGAAAACCGAACTTTCTTTGTATTTTTTTAGGTTTTCTTCACTTTACTGCTTCCTGTCTGCAAAAGGGAATGACCATCTAGATAGCAAATATTTTTTCCTTTCTACCTACCATGCATTACCAAGCTACCTCTTCTATATACTTTACATATTTTTTCAATACCAACATATTTGTACTCATGCAATGTCAGCTCTCCTAGTGAAATTATGTTTGCTCCTACAGCAGGTACAAATTTAACATTGAAAATATTTTTGACAGCACCATTGTAGACTTTCAGGCGAACTCTCCCAACGCTTTCAACCTTCAGCTTCAATTTGTTTCCTATATTAATGTAGCCGAATTCTCCATCAATATGTAAAGTATCAAACATAACTCGATTTCTGCATATGTGCACAACAGAAGCAGAATCCATCATCCAATTATAATTGCTCTCACCAGAGCAACCAATAACAACATTTATACCTTGTACTAGGTGGAATTCATTATTAGACTCATCACTGTTTTTGACCACATTAGAGGAATCATAATCATCAATTTTCAGCTTATCCTTCATTTTCTCTTGCAGCTTCTTAAGACTCTTCAAGTCGTCTTTAAGTTTCGGGCAGCGATGTTGTATGTGACCAGTCTTCCCATAATAATAGTACTCCAAATTGCTATATTCTCTCGGTTGAGATTTTAATATATTCCTATGATCATCTCTCCTTTTATTTTGATTCATCCCTCTCTCACTCCTCTCAACTAGTGTTATGTCCTCACTTTCAGTTAAAGTGCTCTCACCTCTCATCATTCTCTCATTTTCTCTTAACACCTTTGTCACCTCAATCAACTTTAGTATGGTTTTTCCAGCACATATTTTTTGCACCAACGATTTGTAGGATTTGGGCAATGATGCAAACAAAAGTAATGCTTGTTCTTCATCTTTAACTTTTTTTACTAGCGTTCAGCAGCTGGCTCTCTAGCTGATTAAATTTACTGATGTGGTCATGGAGATTTCCTCCTTCCTCCATCTTAAGCTAATACATCTTCATTTTCATGAACAACCGATTAGTCAGCGCCTTTGATGTATAGATCTCCTCCAATTTGTCCCACAACTTCTTTGGTGACGTCTCTTTCATCACTTCAAATTTTACTTGTGGGACAAGTGCTAACCGGTGCTCATCGCCTTCCTTTGGATAGTCTTTCATTCACTCTCAGTTATACTTGCTACCTTTTCTTCATCCAAAGCTGAATCAAGACCTTGTTGCATCAAAAGGTTATAAATAGTACTCTGTCATAGAGTAAAATTACCATTTTCATTAAACAAAGGGGTTGTATACTTTAGTGTACCCTTCATAGTGTCTAGAAATGCCTCTGTTGAGAATACATTTCACGAAGGTAGTACTAAATAATCAAATTTTGAGAAAACCGAGCTCAAAAATGGAATCAACACGTCAAATTTTTGGTGAAATGGACCTTTTCAAAATTTCTGCTGCGGGACTTGATGAATAGTACCCGATACTATTCATAGCACGCCAAAATTTTTTTTTTTAAATTTTTTATGTCTCAAAAAAATTTCTCTCTACCTCAAAATAAGAACCAAGAGCTCTAATACCACTTGTTGGAAAATTTTCTAGGATATTTCACACACACAATGGAAGTAGAAATTAATAAATAATCCACATAAAAAAACAAGAATTTTACATGGTTTGGTTTCTCAATAACCTACATCTACGATCCATAAAGGATAATTCACTATAATTCTTATAGTTACACGGTACAATTTTTGGACGAGAAAATTATAAACCTTCTCTCAAACAACACCCAATAATCCAGTACACCATTTCTCACAGTGAATAAGAATTAGAGAAATGTAAGATAATTTTTGGATGGATAAAAAATTATCAAAAACCCTCTCACAAATAAAAAAGAAGCCTTACTTCTTTTCACTCACTCACATACACAAAATTCCCTCTCAATTTTGTGATATCTCAAATGAGGAGGGAAAGTCTTTTTATAGGCAATTCCTGGCATACCAAAATGCGTACCAACCACGTAAAGCAAGCTCACTAAAAAGCTTGCAACAGCTTGTTTTAACAAGTTGTACAATTTGCTTTGTCTTATAAGGCACCATCCAACACTTTTTTTTTTCTTTCTTCAACAAAAGATGCTTATTGTTATTTGGCTTGTGGGCCCTCCATATTGGAGGGAACCACACCTACTAACAAATCTCCCCTTCACGACAACATGTAGGGCTTCACTATGACTGCAATTCTCTTAGTCTCCCCTTGAGTATGGATCTCTTCATGCTTCCCCTCGAGCAAGAGTTTTCTACACTTCGAAGTTTAATGGTCTTTTTAAGAATCGGTTTACAGGACTCCCCATTTTCCACTGATGTGGAATTAGCACTCTGCTTCAAAATTCCACATACCTCAACCTTGTTAGAAAATCAAACTTTCTTTGTATTTTTCTCGATTTTCTTCACTTTACTGCTTCATGTCTGCAAAAGGGAATGACCATCTAGATAGCAAATATTTTTTCCTTTCTTCCTACCTTGCATTACCAAGCTACCTCCTCTATATACTTTACATATTTTTCCAATACCAACATATTTGTACCCATGCGATGTCATCTCTCCTAGTGATATTATGTTTGCTCCTACAGCAGGTACAAATTTCACATTGAAAATATTTTTAACAGCACCATTGTAGACTTTCAGGCGAACTCTCCCAATGTCTTTAACCTCCAGCTTCAATTTGTTTCCCATATTGATGTAGCTGAATTCTCCATCAGTATGTAAAGTATCAAACATAGCTCGATCTCTACATATATGCACATCAAAAGAAGAATCCATCACCCAATTAGAATTGCTCTCACTAGAGCAACCAACAACAACATCTACAGGTGGAATTCATTATTAGACTCATCACTATTTTTTCCCACATTAGAGGAATCATAATTATCAATTTTCAGCTTATCCTTAATCTTCTCTTGCAGCTTCTTAAGACTTTTCAAGTCTTCTTTAAGCTTCGGGCAGCGATGTTGTATGTGACCAGTCTCTCCACAATAATAGCACTCCATAATACTATAATCTCTCGTTCGAGATTTTAATATATTCCTGTGATTACCTCTCCTTTTATTTTGATTCCTCCCTCTCTCATTCCTCTCAACTAGTGCTATGCCTTCACTTTCAGTTGAAGTGCTCTCACCTCTCATCATTCTTTCATTTTCTCTTAACACCTTTGTCACTTCAATCAACTTTAGTGTGGTTTTTTCAGCACATATTGTTTTCACTAACGGTTTGTAGGATTTGGGCAATGATGCAAACAAGAATAATGCCTGTTCTTCATCTTTAACTTTTTTCACTAGCATTCAGCAGCTGGCACACTAGCTGATTAAATTTATTGATGTGGTCGTGGAGATTTCCTCCTTCCTCTATCTTAAGCGAATACATCTCCATTTTCATGAACAACCGGTTAGTTAGCGCCTTTGACGCATAGATTTCTTCCAATTTGTCCCACAACTTCTTTGGTGACGTCTCTTTAATCACTTCAAAAATTTCTTATGGGGCAAGTGTTAACCGGATGGTGCTCACTGCCTTCCTTTGGATAGTCTTTCATTCGCTCTCAGTTATACTTGCTGGCTTTTCTTCATCCAAAGCCGAATCAAGACCTTGTTGCACCAAAAGGTTCTGAATAGTACTTTGCCATAAATTACCCTTTTCATCAAACAAAGGGGTTGTATACTTTAGTGTACTCTCTTTAGTGTCTAGAAATGCCTCTACTGAGAATACCTTTCACCAAAGTAGCACAAATAATCCAAATTTGAGAAAACCGAGCTCAAAAATGGAATCAACAGGTCAAATTTTTGGTGAAATGGACATCTTCAAAATTTTTGTTGCGGGACTCGATGAATAGTACTTGACACTATTCATAGCACGCCAATTTATTTTATTTTTATTTTTATGTCCCAAAAACACTACTAGAATTCATTAAATTGGCGACGGATTAATAGCGACGGATTATATCCGTCGCTATTAACGACGGAATAGCGACGAAAATATAGATTGAAATAGTAAAATAAATTGTGACGGATTTGCGACGGAATTACGACGAAAATTAGCGACGGATTAATTCGTCGCTAATTTTGGCGCCATGTAATTGCCCCATTTTTAGCGACGAATTTTAAAAATCCGTCGCTATTTTTGACAAGGCAAAAGCGAAACGCACCGTTTCATTAAAACTTCTTAATCTGTCGCTATTCGCTCGCCAATCCGTCGCTAAATTGAAAACCTAAATTAAAACCAGAACCCTTCTTCTTCTTCTTCCTGCGCCATTCCCTTCTCTGCTTCTCTTCTCGATCTTCTTCTCTCCTTCTCTCTGTTTTGCCGTTCGCCGCTCGCCGTCTCCAAGCTCGCCATCTCCGGTCTGTTTCTCTAGTTCAACTTTCAAGTGAGTCTTTTTTTTTTTGTTGATTTTTATATTTTTTAGGTTAGTTGTTGGC
>CATKHJ010036407.1:0-15834 GCA_949750685.1 Vernicia montana | reverse complement strand
ATGAAATAATAACGAAATTAATCATAAATTATAATACAAAATAATATGGATAAACAACTTATCGATATAATCCAACAAAACAATAAAAATAATAATAAATATGTAAAATTTTAGCCAATTACTTCTTCTGGAAGTCTACATATTGAGCTAAGTTGTGTCCTTTATGTGGATTGTTTCTCTTCCAAAGTTCTCATGATCTACCAAAAATATTTCACTCTTGAGTTTTAACTTTTGGTTAAACTCAACAAGATGTTTCACCCACATCCTTTATTCATATAGTTATCTACAACATTCACTTCAGGGATTGTTATTGTATCAGTAGGTCTAACTTGATGATTTCTCATTAGCGAATCATTGTTTTTTTTTTCAGTCACTAGAAGACAATCAATAAGTTCATAATATTTATAAATTTTGCTCTCTATACTACTGCTACAGGAGCATATTAAAGGCATAAAAATAATATATGTTTTCTATAACATATTATGTTTTATAACTTTAGCACCACACAATTTCAGCTGTGAAGTGATTCTAAACATGATTGAATTTTATTCTAAAAAGAATAGTATCATAATTAAATCAATCTTCCAAAAATTTATAGATAATTTATTTAGTTCTTAAGGAACGTAGGGTATCTGTTCTTTAATAAATTAGAATATTAATGTACCATAAATTTAGGATATTTAGTTCTTCAGGAACTTAAGGTACTAATTTTTCAGGAATTTATATTTTAGGATATTTAGTTCTTCAGGAACTTAGGGTACCAATTCTTCATGAATTTATATTTTATTTATTTATTTAATTAGTTCTTCAAGAACTATAGATAATACTAGTTATTCAGGAACTGTATTAATTTATTTAATTATATAGGAATACAAATTCTTCATAAATTACAGATGATACTAGTTCTTCATGAATTAGAATTTAGAATACAAGTTCTTCAGGAACTGTATTAATTTATTTTAATTTTATAAAAATTTTAGAATACAAGTTCTTCATGAACTAGAATTTAAAATACAAATTTTTCAGGAACTGTATTTAATTAAATAAAATCAAATAATAATATCTCAATAATAATAATAATAAAATTCTCCTTTTCAATGAAAACATATATATATATATATTCAATTTGGACCCATAAACGATTGAAAATCATCAAAACTCAAGTAAACTCCAAATGAGTATTCTATAAACGCAATTAAAAGCAAAATTCTATCAAAATAAATGCAAAAAGCCACACAAAATTATAGAAAAGTCTTACCTAAATCGAACTCCACAAGGCAGAAAATTGAGTTTTTATGAAGAGAAAAAAAATATATTCAACGAACAAGATAATAGACAAATCTGCAATAAATAAATTTACTTACAGTAATTTTGATGCTTTTTACGTGCTGATAACGTGTTGTAAATCGGCTTATTAGCTCAGTATATCAAAGACAATGAGAAGAGATATTAAGCAATAAAGTAGAGAGAGAGAAAATATGTAGAGAGAAAAAGGAGTTCGAAACTCTTATTATTAGATTAACTCTAACTTCCCTTATAAAAAGGAATAGCTAGAGTTTAGTGTATACAACATTACTGAAATAACCCTATACTATAATCTCTCTAAAATATATACTCAATGATATTTAAGTAATATCCACATATAATAATTATTTATAACAATCTTTTATTTTTTAAAGATTTGTTATAAAAGATTTCATAATTTTTTCTTAAGAGTAGTTATTAAATATTTCTTTTATTTTCTTTAATACACTTGAATTCTTATTATTTTAAAATTAGCAATTTTAGCTACTAAGATTTGTTAATAACTTAACATTTCGATTCTTGATTATAAAATGATAAAATTTCACCACACTTTAGTCCCTAATATCTTAAATTAGATAATAATTTAATTCATTAAAATTAATTTCATTTTGGAGTTAGTTTTGCCTAGCTACTTAAATCATTCAATTTTAAAACACTTAATTCCTCAAAATATTTCAAAATCTTATATTTTTCATTGACTAAAATTACTAATTTTAAAATAGTACAAAACAAAATGTATATTAGAAAATTTTCAGGATTTTTTATAATTATTTTAACCTTTTTTTTAAAATTTTAAACCCATCAATATATTAATATTTTAAAGTGTTAAAATTATATGAGAGGTTAATTGGGGTGTTTTTATGTTGCAAAGATTTTTCTTAAAACTTAATTCCTATAACATTGATGAAATAATAAATACTTTTTTAAAACATAACTACTAGAATTAAAATGAAAATGTAAAAGAATAAACTTATCCAATGCACGAGACTTCTTTGTGAAAATAAAGTAATTCAAAACTTAAAACCACAGCCTTTCAATGAAAATTCTTCTCACATTGAAGTGGTTATTACAAGTAAATTCAATTTCAATGCGAGTATAAAGGAGAATATTCTTATTCTACCTAATAATAAATCCGAGTGCTTGACAGATGAGTTTTGTAATTTCAAATATTTGTAGAGATTGAGGGTGATGATCTGTAGAGATGCAGCTATTCCATCTTTTGCACAAATCTAATTAGAAGATATTGATAAATTGCCCTGACTACATAAACAAGGTAAATACTCAAATGTGATTTTTCACTCTCCTATAACTACTTGCCATGATACAACCAGTAAATACCTGCCAACAACTACAACTAGAAGAATCTACAATAACTGCATATATGCAACTGCATTGATCGATCAATGCCTCCCACCTATCTCGCCAGATGCTACAAGATTCTGGGAACATTTAGTGAGCTTCAAAACAGTATGTATGGCTGGCAAATACAGTCAATAGCGTGCATCAGCTTTCTCCGGGGACCTACCGCATCTGCACCCATATCCTTCAGCTTCTTCATGGTTAAATTAACCAACTGAAACTTACTTACACTCTTACCCTGAAAAATCTTCACAAATTGCCCCAGCCCAATTGATGCTAGCCACCTGCTCAATCCACCTGCTTTTTGAAGCTTCTTCTCAAGCAGCGAAGCCCTTAGCGCCTGATTCAGCAGCACGCTCCCATCAAGGAAATGCCCTTGCCCATGCAACATTCTTTGCCGCTTAATTGTTTTTGAGATGTTTGAAATTTGAAGCATATTATGTGACTTAGAGGTATGAACTCTATTGGGATTTTCAGATTCTATTTCTACATTTACTCTTGGTAGCTTGTGTACTGCCACTATGTGCTGCATAGGAGTTTGTGTAGACATTTTAATACCTTTATTAAGAGCCACTGATGTCACCTTCTCTTGTTCATCAACTGAAGCCACCCTGTTAGAAGTCTCAATTGGCGCTGTCGATTTAATATTTACAGCTTTCACGGGCATGGTTTCCGGCT
The DNA here is from genome assembly GCA_949750685.1 of Vernicia montana. NCBI lineage: Eukaryota > Viridiplantae > Streptophyta > Magnoliopsida > Malpighiales > Euphorbiaceae > Vernicia > Vernicia montana. The sequence goes on along the minus strand of CATKHJ010036407.1, from coordinate 12,492 downwards.
TAGTTGGTCCTGGCTTTGGCATTGTGGATTTTCTGGCATGAGGCAGGGCAGGTATCAGAATGGTGATTCTTTGCTTTTTAACTATGACCCAACTATCTTCTCCATCCAAATCCTTGTCACTCAGAGTCCCATCCTGGATCGCAGGTTTTGCTACCTGCTGTCTTTGTTTTGGTTTTCCCATTAGTTATAGACCTGCCAGACATTATGTCAGACAGCAGATAAAAAGTATATGGTGCTGGAAACTAACGACTGGCAGATCAAGAAAAGTAGCATTCCATCCAACATAGTAAAATCAAGTAATAATAATAAACATTAATCATTCGTATGTCTAGTCTTGCGCTGTGCAACAAGGAAAACAATGTTGGCTATATCTAACTACTGTTTTCAACAGATACATTTTCCGATTTCTCTCAACTAGTAATGCACCATGTAAACATAAAATAGTTTATTACGTACAACTAGATAACTTTGTCTTTGTCATGAACCTGGACAGATCAACAGGACTACTGGCAGTTTCTTCCAGCACTGGAACAACTAAAACTGCTAAGAGCACAGCCTTACTATAGATATACTGCTAAGAGCTCCCAATCAACTGTCTCCATGGAAGTAACACAAAATGTACTTAAGTTTAGTTTCATAAAACATGATTAGGTTATGAATGGTCCAGTTGAAGATTTAGCTCCTAGCAAAAAGCATAGAACTGACACTAGGCCATCCCTCAAAACTGTTTAGCTGCAGTAGATATCCTTTTGTAGCCGACATTAAAACCAAAAGGGCATGTTGCTTACAATCATGACATAGGATGTCTAAAAAAGGATATCACTTTTCTATATGGAGTCTAACAAGACTGCAAGAGTAATTAATAACTATCTGCAGATCCGAAAAATCACACTTATGGGACACTGAATCAGCCAGTGATCTTGAACATCATAAAGGGTAGACGTTTATAAATCCTCTCATGTCCACCAACACTTTCATTCATCGGTAACATTCAAACTACTCCAAAGAGAATTTTCCCACTCACAATACACCAATCAAATACTATGTCAGCATATAAAGCTTCAACAAGATCCCAGAGAATAAAGAAATCATATTGTTTTAATTTCATATTACTTCATCACACCTTAATCTAGTAAAGAAATGCAAACCTTCTGTGAAGGTCAAATGGCTCTGTTTTACCTTGGAGGTCAAATGTTTAAAGCACAAAAATAGCCTCCTTATAAGTGCAAGGAAAAGGGTGCATATAGACAACCCACCCCAGAGTCTATGATAAGTCTTGTGCACTAGGACACCCTCAATACTATAAGAAAGAGATAATACTACTTAAGCCAAAAAACAACCTGACTGAGGACTACAATCACTGCAGTCAACCAGTTGCAACATATACATAACACGTCATGCATACGCAGAACAGGTGTAGCACACCTCACACAGTGATATTGTCAAGTATTAATGGTGACAGATGACAAGGTCCAGTGCTATGCAAACTGTATATTTGTCAAAAAGCCAGCTTGGTTGGAGGAAGGTTATATATAAAGGAATAACCCCCAACCTTATCAAAACATACTAGATGAAGGAATTCAATACAAGCACTCAATTCAATTTTTTTTATGTAATAAATCCATGAAACAAAGTCTCTACTTCAATAAAATGATATATTTAGCTAAAAGTGATATGATTGACTAAATATTATTAAAAAGGAGTAAAACACTTGGATTGGAATTAGGAAGCAGCAGGTGAATGCAGTAACATTATTCACCCACTTTTTATGCTTGAGGTAAATATAAGAAGACTTGGATTAAAAAACACCCCATATTGATTGATAATTCCTAGCAATTAACAAGACAAAAGTCAGCAATTCCTACAAACATCATACAACTGATAGTTTCATAAAACTGGACAAAAGAACAACATTACCAAAGACTTGAACTCCATTTACTTATCAATTATCATATAATTCTTTCACACCTTTTCATTGATGACCAGAAGAGAAATTCTAAATTCAAAAGATAGTATAAATTCAAGTAATTGGACTCTATTTAAACAAAAAGATTCAATATCATGCATAATGAATTAAAACCCATTTCACACCAAATTAAAATTTCAGCTTTTTTAAAAGGTACAATTTAATTGGTTAACCAAATAGACCATACCCATCATTCCAATGCATACAAACAACACTGAAACACCCAAATCACAGAGATCAAAGCAAAAGGGTTTACCTTAATTATATGGGTATTATCGAAAATTGATATATTTTTCGCTGAATTTCATAGTAGAGAAATTCCGATAAGGAAGTGAAAACTGAGGATTTGGATCTGCGGTGGAGTTTCAGGTGAGTAGTGTAGATTTGCGAACAAGGAGAAGACCGGTTTAACAGTTGATAAAATGTTACCGGTTCCAGGATAACCGTGATGCGCTCCTTATCCGCTGCAGAGTACCAGTAGTTTTCGGGTAAATGATACCTAAAATCACGCAAGATTTTTTCTCTGTGATTAGTAAAAAAAAAAATCAGGCAAATAATTTTTAGGCATACGAATATCTAAATTTTTTTAATTAAAATTTGATGGGAATGTTGATACAGCATGACACATTATTTTAAAAGTTACTTCGGATACACAGTTTTATTATTTATATTGATTTTTTTTAATTACTTATTATTTAAAATATTTTTTAATTAAAAAAATATTTTTTAATTATTTTTTATCAAAATATTTTTGTAATTATTTCAAATGAAAATATTCTTCTAATTTAAACTTATTTAAGTTTCATAAATTCAAACAATAAATTTTTCCTAAAAATCAATCTATAAATCCAAAATTATTGATTTTTTTTTATTCAAAATATTTTTTAAATTTTTTAAGTAAAAATATTCTTATAATTTAAATTTTAGAAAAAAAATGAAGAATTATTTTGACACATTAAAATTTAAATAAATTGTTTATTGATTTGAATATAAGATCATATAATAGATTTTAAATTTTAATTATTGAGTTGTTGCCTTCTATATAAAAATTTATATAAATTCTTGAGGTCATCTAATAGATCTATTTATTAATTTATTAGAAAAATATCTTCTAATTTAGTAAGTTTAAATTATAATAATATTTTTCCTTAAAAAAATTAAAATAATATTTTGAATAAAAAAAAGTAACCAGTGATTTTATATTCATAGATTGATTTTTAGGAAAATTTATTGTGTGAATTTATAAAAATTAAATAAAATTTAAATTAGAAAAATATTTTCACTTAAAATAATTAAAATTATATTTTGATGAAAAAATAAAAAATAATTAAAAGAATATTTTGAATGGAAAAAAATAATTAAAAGAATCAAAAGGCAAAAAATATAAATAACTCTAAAAATCACTAAATTTTAAAAATTTTTCTAATGTGGTTACTAAAATTCATCTGATATGGATTCGAAATGACATGTTGAGTTAGATGGCTGGAGTAATGTGTCGTGCCATGTCACCTATTTCGGTGAAATTTTGGTTGAAAACTTTCGGGCGATCTCTGATTGAAAAAAAAAATAAATTTAAGTATTCACCTTAAAAAAAATAAAATAGTGACCACATTTAAAAAATACCAAAGTTTAATATTTTTGATATCATTTATCCGTTGTTTTCTTTTCTTATTTATTTTTTCCAATCTTAAGTCTGTCTTGGTAATGTGTATATATATTGACCCGCCCAAAAAATAAGGATCGAAATACAATTAGAACTCGACTAAAATTTGAAAGATATGATCCTATTTGATCTAGAAATTTGTGGATCAATTCGAATAAAGTCATAGTTAACTGATAGGACATGCAAAGATAACATTTTTTGACTAATTCAAATTCGAATAACGTTTGAAAGACATGATCTGATTCGATCCAAAAATTTACAGGTTTTCTAGAAATCAAGTCATAGCTAATCGATAGAGTTAGGTCATTTTTCTACCTGAATCGAGTAAACCCACAATCCAACTCAAACTCGACTAAAATTTAAAAGACCTGATTCAGTTTCAAAATTTTACTAGTCAAACTCGATTCAATGCATAGTTAACCAATAGGGTTAGGTAATTTTTCGATCCAAATGGATCAACCCATAACCCGAACTGAAATGAACCTAAACAAATAAAAGAAAAACAAATTATTACCAAATTTATTGTTAAATGAAATTAAACTCAAAACCTTTTATGAAAATATTGATTTAATTTATATCAAATTTGTTGTAAAAAAATACTCTCTCCGTCCCAAAAAGATTGTTCATTATTTTTTTTTATGATGTTCCAAAATACTTGTCCACTTTAAAAATAGATATAGACATTTGTCCATTTTATCATTATTAATTAAAATGTGTAATACTAATATATTCTCAAAATTAATAAAAAAAATAGTAATAAATGAGTATAAGTAAATGTATAAGATATAATAAAATTTATGAATTGACAAGTAATTAATGATATTTTCTTAAATTATGTAAAAAAAAAAGTCAACAATCTTTTTTAGAAGAAAAGGATATATATCAAACCCTTAGCGAACAAATGATGCAATGAGGATGTTAGGTTTGAAAATTGAAACTCACAAGTAATCATAACAATTTTCATTTTGGTCTTAGCTCTGTAGACGGTGTTACGATTGAAATTCAGATCAATTTTCAATTTTGACAAAAATTTTGGGAGTCAATAAACTTAGATTGAGCATTATCAAATTATAAATTTTTGTTGAAATTTAAAATTTAAAAATTTATATTTAAAGCTTAATTCAAGTGACAAGAACATTACTCTTATAAGTAAAAGGTTTTAGATTCAAATTTTCCCCTCCGCACTAGGTGAGATTTCATCTTTATGGCGAGTATAAAATGATAGTTGCCCTCCGTTGTGTAACCCACGGTCCATTGGACCATTCTATAAATAAAAAAAAAAGTTTAAAAATTCAAAATTTTAAATTTTAATAACTTTGTGAAAATATATATAAATATATTAAAAAGAGTAAATTACATCAAATTTTTTAAATTTTTTTTAAAAAATATTCTTTTGACTTTTTAAATTTTTAAAAATATATATTTTTTTATACTTATGATATGCTTTAAATATATTTTTGATATACTTTTGAAAGTAAGATATTTTTAAAATAAAAAATTTTCGTAAGATATATTTTTTAAAAGAAAAAGAGAGAAATACAAGTACGTGAATATTTTGTCATTTTTAAATGTTTGTATAAAAACCCCTATGAATAATCAAAGTAAAGTCCAAGTGAAACACATGCAGAGGCCATATCTGCATCACAGTCCATACCATCACTCTCTCACACAGGCCACAGCCTCACTCGCCAGCTGAGCTGGGCATTGTTGTGAATCCCGAGAAAAGCGCGGGCCTCCCGTGTAGTTTAAACTTTAAAGTTTAAATAAACACAAAAGAAGGCTTTCTTGCGCCCATTATAGTTGTAAAATCTGACTAATTCCCACCTTTTAATAACTCTCCTTTCTAAGGGAATTTTCTCAAACACTTATCTTACCTTTTTCATGATCCCCTCTCCGGATTTCAAGCATTCTTTTTTCTCTTTAATTATTCAAACAAACAAGGAAATAACAACTGGGTAAGTGTTATTTTTCAAAGTAATACATCAGAGATCACTTAATCTAACCTTCTCAATTTCTGTTTTGTAATGGGTTTAGTTAGATAAAATTTTTGTTTTTTCGTTTTTAATTTTTTGAGATTTTAGAAGCTCATTGGTTTTTTATTTCTGGGTTCAAACCAGAATTTGATTAAAATTTTGTGAGGATGAAGTTTGGAGAGACATTCATGGAGTACTTACATGGAGATCAGGAGAGGCTTTTGGATAAATACTCTCATGTTGAGTATAAAAGACTTAAGAATGTCCTAAAGAGCTGTAGGAATTGTCAAGCATTAAATAATTCTTCCTGTAAAAGTGAGCAAGATCAAGGAGATAAGGACAATTCTAATTTGTCTCAATTGTTCCAATGCCAATCTTGCCCATGTAAGTCTTTATTCTTTTGAAATTATATAAATAAATTGTCAACATCTTTGGATTTTCCTGTAGTTTTTGGTGTGTGTTTATTATTGTTAGGGTCTATTTGGACAGTCATTCATTTGAAATAAATATAAATGGGTATCTGAAGTTGACATCATGTTGGGTATTATTTTCTTTTATTTTTTACTTGAAATACAACTCTAAGGTCTTAGTTTGGTTCATGGAATTGCATGTAATAGGATGAGAAGCTTTGATTTAATTTTAAATGTGAAATAATTACTTCATGGAATAACTATCTTTTAATCACAAGTTCTGATTGAAATTCTAAATGTCTAAGTCTAATAACATTATATAAAATCAATATTTTAAAATTTATAGTAGAGAAACTTTATACACATAGAATAATGGCTATTTTGTGCCTTAGTAAAAGCTGCTATTCTTACCCAATTTCATTTTGTGAATCAAATGAGTCTTGAATCCACAAACCTATCCAAATTGACCCTCAAAGAACTCTGTCTTAAACCATTATGACTTTTCAACTTATCATCACTATTGACTTCCTGAGTTTTTGGGCTATTCATGGTACATATTTTCAAAGCTACATTTGTGAGTTTAACTATATATTGTTTGTGATATTTTTACTAGCCTTTCTGAATCCCTCATTTTATTGCTTTAATGTAATTCTAAAATTGAAGATTGAATGTTTTATGTGCCAATTTGTTAAATGATTATTGATATTGATCTTACTAATTATATGAATCTTATGCTTTTGTATGATCTCAATAATGAAGCTCTCTGAAATTTGTAGTGTGCGATCGAATGTTCTTTACTGAACTGATGAGGGAAGCTTCAGATGTAGCTGGATGCTTTAGTTCTAGAGTTAGACATCTCCACCATCTTCATGTTGCTAGAGGAATGCAAAGATATGCGCTGTGGCTGCGTCAGTGCTTCAAAAATGATCAGCAAGCCATGGTAGAAGAAGGGCGGATGTTGATTGAATATATTACAATGAATGCAATTGCTATCCGTAAAATCCTAAAGAAATATGACAAAGTAGGCAGTGATTTAGTCCATTTCTTGTTTTTTCGGCATTGCTGCTATGGTTGGTTTTATCTTATTATTATAAGAAATTTTCAAGATTTATTCATTAATCTAGGTACATAGCTCTGTCAATGGCAAGAATTTCAAATCCAAGATGCGGACTGAGCACATAGAGCTTTTGCATTCACCTTGGCTAATAGAGTTGGGAGCTTTTTATTTGAACTTTAATGGATTAGATGGTGGAGAATTCAGTGAATTTTGTGGTCACTTTTCCTGTGATCTCAGTGCTCCAGAACCTGTCATAACACTGATGCTTCCGAATGAGGCAAAGCTAGAATATAGTCTCACATGTGCTGTTTGCTTGGTAAGATATCACTTCTGGTTCATTCTGATGAAAAGAAAATATAACATTTTGTATATTATTTTTTTTTTCTTATTTTGTTTTTGTTCATTATCTCCCAGGAAACAGTTTTTAATCCATATGCCTTGAGCTGTGGGCATCTGTTTTGCAAGTCTTGTGCTTGCTCTGCCGCTTCTGTACTGATATTTCAAGGCCTTAAAGCTGCAACTCCTGATGCGAAGTGCCCAGTCTGCAGAGAGGTTAGTCTATCAGTAATGCAAATTAGGGTGACTTGTACAATTTACTCCACCTGAGACACACGCGCACAATGCAAGCACATACTTGAATGTAAGCATATATGTTTGGGTATGCAATTGTGTCTACTCTTGTAGAACTGAATTTTGAGTTAGGGAAGGAAATGCTATGAAAAGAGATGGGAAACAAATGTGCAAGATTAAGCTGGTGTTAATGGAAGTGGAACATTTATAACATACATTAGATCCCTATATGCTTAGAAGGTGATTAAATAGTGTGGCTTGAAATTTAAGTATTATTCTTTCAATGAGGTTCCTATTATCATCTTTCATTAAAAATGCTTGGCCTTGTAGTTAGAAAAAGTTGTAAGTTTTCTTAGTCGTCATGTTTTAGGTCTCTATCTTCTCCTTTTTGTCTTGTTATGGTCTCCAGTTGACATCCATGGGTTGTCTGATAAATTTTCTCTTGTGTGTGCGGGCGGGCAAGAGTGTCTCCAGTCTTCCGTGTGCAGTATCTCAAGGCCACACTACTGGATAACCAGGAACCTAGTCCTATACACCTTCAGTGTCTGATGTTTTGCCACTGCTCATGGCTATTTTCCTATCAATATTAATTAAAGCCCATATTGATTATTTTCTTATGAAGAGAATAAACTATACCTTACAATTTCAGTATTTGGATTAGAGATGCCGGCTAGATTTAGAATCTTTCATGAAACCAATGTAGTTGCAGGTTTTTGCATCTAATTCATGGGATATGATGTCTTACCACTATTTTTTTTATGATAAACATGAACTATCTATAATTTTATGTATGATCAAATTTGTTTAATTTTTTAGATGTAAGCAGCAATAAGGGAAATTAAAATTATCATATACTCCGAAGTAAGTGTATATGGTCAATGATCTTAATTAGTCAATCAACTTGAAGAAATCCTCTGCTATTTTATTGTCATATAGTGCAAATTGAACATCCAAGAGAAAACAAATATGTTCATTTTCTTTCTATATTAAATATTGTTTCGAGCGTATTTTTGAAATGAATTGAATTTTCCATCATGCAATTTATACTGAGTTTCTTTCATCCTATGCAGGCTGGAGTATATGCTAACTCAGTGCAAATGTTGGAACTAGATCTGCTATTGAAAACAAGGTGAAGAAATTAAGAAATTGTTTACTCCTTTTGTTTAAACTTCACCATCAATAAAGTTCACCATATCTAACTACTAAAAAAACAGGATAATTACAAATTTGATGTCCCAGCTTAGTAAAATTGGACAATTGAGTGTTTAAACTTTCAAAAGTACCAATTGAGTGTCTTAACCTGTAAAAAAATCATAATTTAGTGTAATTTCGGGTTATCAGATAATTAATTACAAATAGATCCTTAGAAAATTTCAAAATGGTCCAAAATTTTCAGAATTCTTATAATCGAACCATTTTCTTCCTTTGAACACCACAAAGCTTCTCCATTTCCTAAATATACAAGAAAACACAAGAACCCAAATCACTCAGTAACATTAAACACAAGATTTAAACTTTTGCATGTCCATTTAAACCTATGATTCACCAAGAAACCATCGAGAAACAACAAGAAATTGAAACTCATGAACTTACAATAGAAGAATCCAACAAAAACAACACAATCAATTGAAACCAAAGGAAATCATTTGAAAACCAAAAGGAAAAGAAATCAAGAGAAAACAAAAAACTGAGATAAAAATGAAAAGAAAGGAAGAAGAACTTAGCTCCTCCGTGCGTCGTTCCTCTACTCTCACCAATAAAGCGCCGGAAGGATCTTCTCTATGCTCAGCACGGGTAGCTTTGTAGAGTTGGTCTTTGGTGATTGGAAAAGAGGGATTGGTGGTGGTTGTAACGCCGGTGCCATTGGTGGTGGGTTTAGCAAAAGGGTGAACTCTATCTGTCATAGTGAAAAAAAGAAAGAAAGAAAGAAAAGATGATAACAAAAAAAAAAAAAAATAGGTTACCGGTTAGTAATACGCTAATAACACTAAATTGTGATTTTTTTACAGGTTAAGAAATTCAATTGGTACTTTTGAAAGTTTAGACACTCAATTGTTCAATTTTGCCAAGTTGAAACACTAAATTTGTAATTATCCATACTAAAAACCTTCAGATGCAAAGAGTATTGGAAGGAGAGAATGGTCGCTGAACGTGCTGAGATGGTAAAACAAACCAAGGACTATTGGGATCAACAGACAAAATATGTGATTGGGTATTGATTGATCGTAAGTCTCTCTTTAGATGAACAAATATTTTTTGAAATATTTATGAAAGAAAAAATGGGTTTTTTTTTTTTTTTTTCCCTAGTAGACTCTAGATAGCCTGGAATTAAAGTATAGTTTAATTAAGCTAAGTTTTTTGTCAAAGGAAGAACACTAATAATTCAAGTTAGTATTACTGGAAATAAAACCAATGATTTTGATGGTGGTAGCTTATTGCTTGTGGTTAAAGATCACCTAAAATGCTTCATGATCATTTCATAGGGAACTTCAAAGTGGCTCTATTTCATTATATTACATCCATATTCCAATTTCATTCATTTAATATCCCTTTTGGTCCAGTTTTTAATCTCTGGTGATCAAATGTGAGTAAGATATTGTCTATTTTTGATAAAGAAATAAGAGGAAAAGACATTATAGAATCAATGATGGGAAGGAAAATATTGTAATTTTTATTGCAAGAATGATTTGGTGATAGGTATCATGAATACAACAATACGTACTTTGTTTATATACATCCATGATATAATGCTTAAACGTTAAAATACGACATGTCTCCCTTTCCTTGTAGATTTCTCTAATTTAACGCCTTTTCAAAAACGACTAGCATTTCAAAACGATCGTTTCCCAAGAGTTTGGATTTTGGGTCAAACGAATTGCGTTTCATTTTTGGATGTCTATAATGAATTGGTAGATTTCTTAATTTAAACGTTTGTTTATAAATGACCGGACGTTCCCAAGGTACCTGTTTCCCGAGAAATTAGATTTTTAGTAAAACGACCCTGTTTTCATTTATGGTTGCTGCCCTATGTTATGGGCGTCATGCCATTATATATTCATACATTCATTGAATCCATTGGATTACTTGATTGAACTTATGTTTCATTGACATCTATTCATGAACCTAATATGTTGAAATGCTTAATTAAGACCTTTGATCTACTATTCATTGATATATGTTCGCCAAATAATATATTGTCCAAAAGCGACCCGCAAGTATATAGAGCAATTGTAGTATATAGGAAGTACTCAAGGTCGTATTTTCTCAAGGAATTACAAATGGATTTTATTTGTTTTGGATCAAAGTAAATTTAAATGTAAAAATATTTTTGTTTGATTTTTTTAAAAGGAAATAATTTTAAAATAGAAAATTAAATAATACAAATGTAGATTTTTTTATGCAATAGATGAAAAATGTTTAGAGTCTGTAATCCGCTTATCAATTATTTATGTTTATGAATATAAACAATTGATTATGCTTAAAAGAATCAGTTTTTAATAATTATAAGAATAAAAATCAGTCTATTAGCAATCGCATTCATAGAAATCAATTTATCAAATTATATATTAAAAATCAAATCTTAATTTTAAAACTTATATTTCTAATTCATTTTAAGACCTTAAAAGAATGAGATCTAGAAATAAACTTCAACTCTCGTTCCTTCGTTCATAACCTAAGTTAAATAAATGGTAGTTAAGCATTTGTCTATAATCAATTAATCAATTCAATTAAGAAAAGATAAATATAATCAAAAGAAATTTTTATTCAATATTTATATCATGATAGCTTCATACAAAACCCCAGACAAAGATAAATTTAGTTCATGGAAAAATAAAGGATAATCTCCATATCATTAATATCAAAATAATATATTGAATTAATATTATCAATCCAATAATTAAAAAACAAAAATAATAGGGAATTAAACTTACAATTGATTCAGTGCTCAAGTCCAATCTCTTGGTATTTGCACAAAATAAATATTCCAAGAATCAAATACAATCTTTATTGGAGGACTGACTGAAGAAAATTAAAATCTAAATGAAAAGTGTTTGAATTTTAAAGTGGAATGAAATAGAAAAAAAGCATATTGCAAAAAATCTGTGCAAAAACTGTGCTGCCTCGAAAGCTTCTCTTCTGCGAATAAAGCTTCCTGTCAAAACTAAAACTAAAAAAACGTCTCCTCACTTTTTTCACTTCTCCCCCCACGTCTCTTCTCATATATATATATATATATATATGTGTGTGTGTGTGTGTGTGTGTGTGTGTGTGTGTGTGTGTGTGTGTGTGTGTGTGTGTGTGTGTGTGTGTGTGTTTTGTTTTGTTTTGTTTTTTTGTTTTTTTAGCGGAATTGATGCAATCAATTTCGCCTGCAATCAATTTTCAAAAGTTTACTTTTTTTTTTTAATTATAAAATGGTGGACCTCACTATTATAATAATATATATATTTTTTTATTTTACTTTTCAAAAACTTATTTAAATAATTTGCTTTTTCCATTTTTTTGTTTTTTTCTTCTTTTTCAAAAGTTTACTTTTTTTTATATTTTATTTTATAAAGAAGTGGATCCCACTATTTTTATTATAAATTTATACTTATAGGCTACTCCTTCATTCCATGGTCCACTTTTACTTCAAATTCTTCCATTTTTTTATTTTATTTACTAAACTGAACAAGACTAACAAACATATTAAAAATACCACAATTAAATATTAAATTAACATTAAAAACATAATTTAAACATAATAAAATTACAACAAAATATCAAACCCATCATTTTGTTACATATAGGCTAGAGTTTCAAAGCCAAAAAAAAAAACAATGAAACCAATTTATTCTCTAAAATATTCAAAG
>CATKHJ010036362.1:0-20723 GCA_949750685.1 Vernicia montana | reverse complement strand
TTAACAATAATGCCACTGGAAGGTAATTTGAATGCTTAATGAGATAATGAGATCAATTGGAGCTCAAACAAAGCTCAGTTGAATGCACATAATTTTTTTTTTATTAATTCTATTTATATGATATTATAGTGGATATGAACTTATAAAAATGTTATTAACATGAGTAATGAAATAAGGTTAATGAATTACATTGATATTGATTACAATAAGGTACAGTGTAAAAGGAGGGTAAAACAATCATTTTGCAAAAACTGTCGAAATGGCTAGTTAACTGTAAATGAGCATGTGAAGCAAGTGGAAGGCTCAACCATATACTCATATGGCCAGCCCATTAAGTGTAGAGAATGGAGAAATTTTATTTGAAGATATAGGAAAAAATTGGTCAAATTAGATTAATGAAATGGACCTCACCTTTTATTAGTCAAAATTACCATACAATTAAGGAAGTTTCATGGAAATTTCCTATCATCCAAATTATAGTCATATTTATCTATATATAAATGAATTATGTAAATTTAAAATTGAGTTAAATTATTAGCCATTGGATCAAGTAAAACAAATCAACACCATCCATTTCATTTAAACTTATCCAAATTGATATAAATTTGCCTTAAGTCCATTAATAGTCAAAACAAAGAAACTTCTAGCTCTTTTTACTCAAGGATGGCCGGCTCCCTTAGTGCTCATCACTAACTCAAGAGAACTTCAAGGTACAAGCTAAAAACTTGTCTTTAAATTTTATTTTAAGTGTGATTAACTAGATTTTGTAGCTGGAATTGCAAGAATTCTTTCTCTTCTTACTCTTATTGAATTCGGCCTACCAAAGGAAAATTTTGGGAAAGTTAATTATTTTATTTTTTTGATGTTTATGGGTGTATTATGAAGTGAATTGAAAGAATTGATGAGTTGATTGAAATTAAATTACATGATGGATTTTAATTTGGTTATTGAGTTTGAATTGGGAAACCTAGGTTTTGAATTAAGCAGAAGCTTGGGACACCCATATTGTCAATTTAGAGGCTGAATTTGGGGAAATGTAAAAAATAAAAGTTGTAGTATTTTACCTTAGTTAGAGTCCCATAAAATTATTTTATGATATTATTGAATCATAATGAGATATGTCTATTGAAATTGAACTGACCATGATATAGGGGTTCTGAGTAAACTCGGACTGTTTGAGTTTATAGAGAATTTTATGAACAGAATTTGGACATAGTCAAAACATAAAAGTTGTAGGAAAATATCTCTAGTGTTCACCTATAAAATTAATTTTAAATATTTATTGTTTACAAAGATAAATACTACTGGAATTGAAACTGGGTCTGTTTAGAGATTGAATGGGTAGTCCGAAATGGAGTAGCCCAAAAGATGAATTTAGAAACTGAACTAAGTAAAATATAAAATATGAAAAATGATAATTGATATGTTTATAAGCTCTTTGTAAAATGAAATATAAATTAGATATGGGAATTGTGATATATGACCTAGTGAAAGTGATAAGGTATGGAAATCCTTGTAAACTAACACCATTGATAGACTTGAGAATATATCTCATGAATTGAGCATGATAGAGACATAATTAGAAGAAACTTAAAACTAATGAAATTATCATTGATATGTTTAGAATTAATATAAAAAAGTATTTGATAAAATTTCAAGTGTAGTATGAGAAATAGAGTCTGTTATACAACTGACTCTGTAATTGGATTCAACTTGTAAACTGAATTAGAACTTCTGATTTGGGGACTTTAGAGATGAAACTGGGTTAAAATAAAAACATAATAAATGTTTCTTAATATCTATAGTACCTCCCAGTAAAATAAAATTGTAATTGGAAACATAAATCTTGAGTTATACTCAAAAAAGTGTGACAGGGTCAATATGCCCTGTAACAGAAATAGAATTGAATTGAAATTGTCACCAAGATTCCTATGAATTAAATTTTAAGTTAAATTTTGTCTATGTTGTAAAAGTATATGTATTGTTTTGAATACAAAAAGAATCAACTCAATTGGACTAGTATACCATGAGAAATGATAGAAATAAAGTGACAAGGTCTGGTGATATAACTAGACAATGAATAAAAATATAATGTTATAAAGTTAACAAATGTAAATTAATTAATTATCTATATATGGAAACAAAGAGTAAATGATTAATGAGAATAATGAATACTGAATTGAATGTGATTATTCAATATGAATCTAATGTGAAAGAGTATTGAATTGCTAAAAAGCAATTAATGAACATTACGGATTACTGTATATGCATATGTATATGCTACTGAATATACTGATGTACATCGATATTAAACAATAGTATTTGTCACACCCCACATTTTGGGGTGTGACGATCCTAGAGCTTAGAGAGACTTAAAGTCACCAAAACCCGTAGAATTCAGTAAACAGTATTAATTATCAATAAATCAAATACTCAATACCCTGAATCTAAACCATAGATACCATTAAGTCCATACACTCTGATACTTATATATTTTACACTAAATATTAATAATTACATTACACACTACTTCATATATTATAAATATATTTTGTTTGATCACTGGTAATAATTATACAATATTTACTCTGGTACCATGGAGCTCTAAATACTGCGGAACGAGCAAAATTTATATGAATAACCCAGTATGCAAGACACTCTCCAAGTGAAGTACTGGAACTTGGAAGTTACCTTGTTGACTTCTCTAGAGCTCCTGAAAAATAATAAACCACTAAAATTTGAGACAGGCTCAGTATGTAAATAATAATATAATATAAAGGCAGTAGTAGAAATAAATAGGCTTAGTATAACAGTAGAAGATATTTAATGAAAATAAATGAGATTATATGCAATAACAATATATGTTCAGTATACAGTGGTATTTTCTTTTAGCAGCAATCAATAATTTGGAGATGGTGTGTCTCCCAGTGAAATTGAGAGTACTGGTCTAAGCCTTTCTCTCCAGTATTATCAGTAAACAGTTACATAAGACTAATCAGGTCTTATGGCTAGGTTTACCCTTCCCAGTTAGGGTTCGGATACGCTCGCCCTATCCGCAGGCATACCATGTGCAAAAGGTCTAATGTAACCCACATCAGATGGGTATTTATGCTTTATAGTAAAATATGGTCCGCAATATATAATCAATTTTAACATGGATATAGTCGAGAATAACAGTAACTGTTTCAGTAATAATCACATTTGGGTTCAATTCAGGTAAATGACCCTTAATCAGTCAGATAATTATGGTCTCAACAAAGAAGATTACATGTAATATTATATTATTAAATACTCACTATGAAACTCCTTTGCTCCACTATTCAACACAAGCAAAAAGGTAATTTGTGACCTTCTGGAGAACTCGTCTTGCCTTTTCCTTTATCTTTTTGGTCTACAATTTACATAATATTTCATTACTTTGGAACAATTACTTTCAAATAAAATCTATTCTTTTAGCATAATTTATATATAGTAATTTCCCACTATATCACTAATGTATCTCATTAAATTCAATTTTGGAAAAAAAGAAGTCTATAAGTTACTATAAGTTATTAATTCCCAATTTGGTTACTAAATAATTTAATTAGCATTCAATTGAAACTATTCTTATATTCAATTAAGATTTAACTCTTTTGGTTCCAAAAGTCTAAGGTTGGATGACCCCTACTTTAGGGAAAATTATATTTTCATCACCTAAATTTCAATTAAGTTCACATTCATCCAATTAACATCTAATTCAACTTAAATCAACTACTAATTGAATTAATATCATTTCTAAACCCAATTACTTCCTTTGGCCGAACCCCATTTAGCTATTACTCTCAACTCTTATTTCAATCTTCCAAATTAAAGTTCAATTAATTCAATTAGGACATATTAGATCAATTTTTCATTATCAAATGTATTTAATTTCATCTAGGCACAAAACCCCTAATTCATTCAACACTAAGAATTGGAAAATTTTTCATTCTTTATTAAATCTCCAAATTGATTCAAGAATTAATCAATTGACATCCTAAAAAGTCTAATTTAATATTAAAATTATAAAACCAACATCAATTTCATTTTCCCCCCTCACTAGGCCGAACCTAGTGCTTTCTCTCCCAACTTTCACTTCTTGTTAATTCCTTCCAATTTTCATCACTTCCTACTCTCCATTAACTTAATTATCACTTGAATTAAACCAACAAAACTTTCCCCCCTCTCACATGTTTATAGGCTGAATCACTCTTCAAGAAAAAGAAAAGAAATTTTACACATCAAGCAAACAACACACTCCTAATCATTCTAAACTTGAAATTTAAGCTTGGTTTTAGAAATTACCTCAAAGAAAATTGAATTCTTAGTTGATTTCTTGTGATGGCAAAAATATTTCTTTAGAGAGAAGATGATGTCTTCAAGTTTCTTGTTTGGAAGATAAAAATGAGAAAATTCTAGATTTATATCCAAGTCATTAGTAATGGATGGTGTAGATTCACCTAACTTGATCAAATGGTTATAATTATTAGCTATTTTTTTTACTTTCTTAATATAAATAATTATATGGATAACCATCCATATTTCATGATAGCAAAATTTATATTTCATGTTATGAAATTACCAATATTATGTTAGAATATACACTTTGAAGACAAGTGGGGCCCACCTCAAATTTACCTTTCATCTTATTAGCTTTTACTTAAGTACAAGAAATTTTCCTTCAATTGTCTAAGTATGGCCAGCCCCTTGCATGAAATTTTAGCCCAATTATTCCAATGTTTCACATATTCAAATTTTACTACACGTAACTCATAATTAATTCATCAAAACTTTCATCTTCCCTTTTGTATCAATTCTCTTTTTTCCTTTAAAAATTCCCACAACAATAATTCTCTAAACTTATCAATATCAATTTTATTTCTTTAATTTCTTTATTGGTTCATGGTTAAATTCCCAATATCATATAATAAACATGTGAATAGTATAACAATTAAATAATTTAATAGCTTAATTTGGCCTCTAAATTCTAGGCTTTAACTAGGTTATTACAGTATTAGAGTTAAAATTGAAATAGTCAAATAGATAAGGTAATTAATAATTTTTGGTTAAATGGTATAAAGGATGTGGTTCAACGTAGAACCTGAAGGGGAATAGATGTCCGGAAATTGAGGAGCATCACTACTGAGTATACTAAAAGCTTATATTAGGAGCTAAGGAAGTCAATATGAGTACGTTAAAAATCTTATCTTTCTTTAATGAAATAATTGTTTGATTTATTTCTTTTAATGAGGCCTTCGGCCTATCTACTATTCATTAAATTCTTTTAATGAGACCTTCAGGCTAATTATTGTTATTGAATCCCTTTAATGAGGCATTTGGCCTACTTCCTACCATTTTTCCCTGAGTACTAAATTGTACTCAAATTGAATATTGTAAAAGAGTTTAACTTTTTCATATCAATTATTTCATTGTAACGAATCCATTCTTGATCTAATGTTCCTCTTCTGAACACTTAGCGTATACAAATCGATAAATTGTTTCCATAATTATATTCCTTTAAGAAACTAATTGATCTATTTATAAAATTCCATTGTTTCTTCAATTTCTCATCTTTTATTGAACCTTATATGATTCGTCATTGTACACTATTGATCTAAAACATTGAAAAGCCTACATACTGGATCCAAAGTGATCACACTATATTACTGAAAGCATAAATCCCCGACTGATGTGGGTAATACATCATACTGTGTGCACACGGAGAAGGCACGTCAGATAGGGATAGTGTTTCCGCCTCAGCTAGGAGGGGTGGTCCTAGACGTGAGACCTGATCAGTCTTACGCACTATACAGTTATGAGTGAGCAAAGCAATAGCTACCACTCCATTGTTTACTGATATGAGTTGGCAAGGCATCAGCCGCCACTCCACTGTTTACATTGGGAAGCACGCCGCTTCCAAGGCTATGATTTCTGCTAAAAGGATATTATTGAATCTCAACTATTATTGACCACTGATATTGAATCCCGATTATCATCAACCATTGTAATTGTTATTGACCACTGTTATTGAATCCTGACTGTCATAGACCATTATTATTTTTATTGACTATTGTTATTGAAAATCGACTATTATTGACCATCATATTGAATCCCGATCGTTATTGATCATTGTCATTGAATCTTGATTGTTATTGATCATTGTATTGAATCCTGATTGTTATTAACCATCGTTATTGGATCCCGATTGTGTCTTTTACAGTGTTATATTGAAATCCAAAAATTGACACTCTACTACTATTGATCATCTGAAAAATTGTTTCTTTCTCACTAATACATTGAAATCCTGATATTGAATCTCAATCGTCATTGATAATTGGAAAATTGTTTCTCCTTCACTGTTTCATTGGAACCTTAATAGGTAACCTCAATTGTTTTTTATCATTAAAAAATTATTTCTTCTATATTGTTATATTTAAAGACTGATAATTTTATTATCAAACATATATTCATATAATGTTTCCTATCTATTGTAAGTACTCACTGAGCTTCTCTCACACCCTTATAGTGTTTCATTTCAGGTTCTGTAGCTGACTCAACAAGTGGATCTCAAGTATCTATCTCTACTTGGGATCACTTCACTGAAAGTAAGGTGTTTACAGCCTACTGTCTGGGTCAATCATTTAGAGCTCCATGGAATTGATAAGAGTTAATATTGTAATATTTAATTGAATTGCATTCTTTATATGGTTTACTTATATGTCATTATGGAAACATAAATTAACTTTTGATACAATGTTGTGTGATTAATGATGATAATATTTTGGGATGATTTGTATTGGTTTATATGAAGTTAAGAATATAGAAGTGTTTTATATGGAAATGTTTCTTTAATATAGGCTGTGAGCCTGGGGTATTGTTATAGTTGCAGCTGTTATGCTGCTGAATTGAAATTGATTATTAATGTTCACAGAAATTAATGGTATTAATTGTATTTTAATATCGAGTAATGGGGTTCTACGAGTTGTTGGTGCCTTTATGGTTACCCATGCTCTAGGACCATCACATCGCCTAAGGTGGGATGTGACACTCAAGTTTCAATTAAGCCTTCCTTATGTAGAAAAATGCATTAATGTGACCTTCTTTCATACAATAATGGCATTTTAGCTTTGACTTGTAAGTCTTTTTATGCTTTGCCATTTTGTTATGAAATTGAGGTTTTTTTGCAATAATATTATGATGCATATAAGAACATGAATGATGTTGTGGTTGTGGGTGATTTTGAACATGCTTCTTTTGATATTTAAATGCATGATTGATTCTTTGAGGCTTAGCTCTTGAGTCATGTAAACCTTTTTCAATCTTTTTAGAATTTGAAGGTTTGGTGTGTGCTTTTACCTCCTTATAAACAACCTCTATACTAGAAGTTTGAGGTGTAGAGGTTTTAACAAACAAGGGAGATGAAAATGTAGATGTTGATGAACTATTGAAGCCAATACCATATTTTACAAGGGGTGGTCTTTGAGATACAATGAGTGTATCCAAAGCTTCATTCCCTTTATGGAATTTTGAAATTGAAGTTCTTAATTCTTCAATTTCTAATTTTAAAGAATTATTTTCTTTATATAAAGATTCAAGTGAGGAAGTTTTAGAAGATATTTTATCCAATGAACTTTTGAGGGTAGCATTGGATGTTTTCAAACTTAAAACAAGCTTTCCCAAGCCTTTAAAATCTTCCTCAAGTTTTGAATGTTTTTCTTTATAAAACTTCATTTTTGAAAAATATTTTTCACATTTCAAAACCATTGTCTCTAAAAGCTCATTATTATCTATATCATCATCACTACAATTATTTAATTCATCACAAGAGTGAGAAGTAGAACATACCTCATTTGGAGTGTCTTCCAAGGCCATGAAGCATAGATTTGCAACCTCTTCCTCTTCTTCATCATTCTAAGAGTCCTCATCCCATGTAGCCTTGAAGCTCTTCTTTTTCTCCTCATCCCACTTCTTCTTCTTTTTGAGTTTGGGACATTTTGGTTTGATGTGGCCTTACTTTCCACCCTCACAACAAGTTACCTCACTCTTCTTTCCTTTGTTAGAATTGGCATTTGAGGTAGAGTTGGAAGGAGACTTCCTAAATGATCTTTTCTTTTTTACTTTTGATGATCTCCTTCACTCTTCTTGAAAGCCAATTCATCATATTCTTCATCACTCTCATCTAAGTCACTTTGATTCTCATCATCATATTGATCTTTAGTGGAGCATTTGAGAGCAATAGCCTTCTTGTTTTCAACTTAGAATTCTTCTTTCTCCAAAGTCATCTCATGAGTAAGAAGCTTCCCAATAAGGACATCCATTGGTAGCTTGTCAAGATCATAAGCTTCTTCAATTGATGACACTTTAGTTTCAAAGTTCTTCTTTGGAAGAACTCTAAGGATTTTGTTGTTGATGTCTTTCAAAGAGTAACTTTTTTCAAACTTTTTCAAGCTTGTGACTATGCCAAGGAATCGGTTGGTCATATCGGTCACATTCTCATTAGGCTTGATCTTGAAGAGTTCATACTCATGAACAAGCATTTGGATCTTCTTGGATTTGACTTGCTTGGAGCCTTCATGGTAGTTCTCCAATGTATTCCAAATGCTATAAGCACTTGTACATTGTTGAACCCTTCCATACTTTTCTCTAGATAGAGCACTAAGAAGAATTGCCATGGCTCTTTTATTCTTTCCATTAGCTTTTATATGAGCCTCCACCTATTCTTTCTTTGGAATCATCTCTTCTACACCATCAACCACCTTTGATGGAGGTTTCCACTCTTCAAGTACACTATCCCATAGATCTACAAGATCACTATCAAGATAGAATTCCATTCTATACTTCTAATAAGCATAGTCGGTGCCATCAAAGTATGGCTTGAGATGATTGATCCCTTCATTGGCCATTTAGATCTTTTCTCACGCTTTTAAACTTGTAGAAATGAGACCTTTGCTCTGATACCACTTATTGCCTAATATGCACCAAAAAGGGGGGTTGAATTGGTGGGTAATTAAAAAATTAATTGAGTAAGGAAGAAAGAATAGAATGAACATAAGGATTTATAGTGGTTCGCATTATAACCAATCCTACATCCACTCCCCAATCACTAATTGGGTATTTCACTATAAATGGAGTTTTAATAAGTTCACTCCCAACTTAGTGTTTAAGTCCACACCAAACTTTACAAGTGTTTTCAATAAGCTCACATTAAAAACCTCACAAGTGTTTTCACTAAGGCTAACACTCAAACCCAACAAGAGTTTTTACAAAAAATCACTCTCTAACCTAGATAATGTTTAATGGCTAACAATAAACCCTTGAGCAATGAATGCTCTTACAACTAACACACAAGGTGTTAAATGAAAAATTGAAAGCTTGAGAAATAAATTTGCAAGAGTTTGGTTGTTAGAGAGGTTGTTGGTATGTCTTGAAGTCCTTTGGCAGGGGTATTTATAGTTTCCCACCACCAAAGAGCTGTTACAAATAGGCTCAAAATAAATCTAACTCCAACAACTAGAAAATCTGCATTAAATGCTCTGTCAGATAAAAATCACTGTCGCTATCACAATATTGCGGTTGCTATGAGAATATTGTGGTTGCTACAAGGATTTCGCGGTCGCTATATTCATATGTGTCCAACGGATAGTGCCACATAGTAGATTTTCATTCGCTGCTAATGTTACCATTGGGACTCTTCTCAGCTTTACAAATATCGTGGTCGCAACAAGCAGGTCGCGGTTGCGATAAAGCTTTCACACTTGGAGTTGCGATCACTACACTGATCACGAACCTCTCTGGATGAAATCTGCAATTCAAGCTATGAGTTACATTGCGGTTGCGACAGAATAGGTGTGGTCACTATAGTTTTATTACAGGCGCGAATTACGAGTTCAGCAAAACACTTAGAGATTTTTCTAAGTTCTTGAATCCCAAGCTTTTCTAAGGCATTTTATCTATCAAAATACACTTAGATGAAATATTAGAACTATTCAATTTGATTGTCAAGATCAAAATAGAGATTGACTAAATTAAAAATCCAATTTAGGTCAACAGTATCCTTAATAATTATTAGTTGCTCCATGGATGTTAAGGATTGTACAATAATAATAAGTAATATGTGTAAATATATGGGTGACCTAGAACTTTCTTAATTGCGTAATGTTGACAAAGAAGTATAAAAGTTATAATATAAGTTATTGTGTATAAATGTGAAATTGATTGATAATATGTGAAAAGAGATATAAAATGACCATGTATATATATATAAATGTGAGTGAAAGAAATATTGGGAGGATTTGTATTGGCCAATGAAGTTGAGGACATAAGGGAGGTTTATTGGACATATAATCAACCTTGCAGGTTTTGAAGTTTGGGAATTGTTGAGGTATAGTCGGCACTCCTCCGGTGTTCTGTTTGTCTACCAATGTTAGCGGGTTTTACGGATTTTTGGTGGCCATTGACTTATCCATATCCTATAAAAAACGTCCATCCCAAGAGTGGGATGTGAAATAGAAATGAATTAAGACTTAAAATGATTGAGGAAAAATAATAATATCAAATATTAATAAGAAAAAAAAAACCCTTGTATTAGTAGTGAATTTATCATTGACAAAGATCTAATTAATGAAAAATTTTGGGGATAACTAAAGACTAACTTCTGATGGGTGAGTTTCAAAATTTGAGGATGAATTTTTATGAGGGGGAGAGAGTGTATTATCCCAGGTATTTGTTAGCCCAATGTTGTTAGATGTGCTTAATTGTAATTAAATTCTTGTGTTAAGATTTGAAGTGTAGAATTTCATTTTAGACTAATATAAATAAATTAAGGTGTAAAAATAAGTTCTAGAAATGATAGTTAATTGGAAATTTTAGAAATTGGTTGAACTAAATAATTAATTTTAAGTAGACTAGTAATTGGAAAACATTAAAATTTAATAAGTTACATGTTATTTATTTAGTAAAAGAAATTGCTAAAATATAGAAATTAATTGAATTATAAATATAGTGGAAACCTCTAGAGTTGGTGAAGTGTAATATAATGAGTAGTGTAAATAATAATAATAATAATAATAAAGAAAGCACATTTAGTGGACATTTTGCCCTTCTCATTTAAAAAACAAATTAATTATAATAATAAGAGAAGAAACAAAAGCATTTGATGAACAACAAAATAATAATAACAAAAAAAGAAAGAAAGGAAAAGAAAGATCGAGAGAGAGAGAGAGAGAGGTGGGGAGGCTTCGAGAGAGGATGGTGACAAAGAGCCCAGCCACCATTTTCAGTGAGCAAATCCACCATTTTCAGCAAGCCAACCACTAAAACTTCTTCCCTTTCATCTTTAAACACTAGTAAACCTTTTACCCATCCTCAAATCTTCCTTTTTAGTTTAGTTATAGCATATTTCTTATGAGAATGGAGTTGGATTTTACGGTATTGATCGGCTGAAATTTGCTACTCTTTTCTGTGTGTGGTTGCCACCTGAGATATTAGTGAGAAAAAATCTTCCAATTACAGCTATTAGTAACTCTGTTCGCCATACGTACATGGACCTCAATCGCTGACAGTTGCAAGATTACTACTATGAGCTGCAATTCTAATTTCTGATGTAGTCTTCATCCATTAAAGATTCAATTTATTGTGGGGTTTGGTGAGCCAAAAGAATGGATGGACTATATGCGAATTTAAAATGATTTGAGATTGAATGAAAGGTTATAATAATTGTGGTAAGTTATGAAATGCATTAACCTACCATAATTTATATGTTCATAAATTCTCATTGATTTATTCATTCATTCTATAAGACCATTTGTATTATTGTCATTATTTCATTCCTAATGAACTTTGCTAATTGAACCTAATTTATTGATGATTGTTTATTTCTTCATGAAAGGCCACTTGGGTTGATATGATTATTGTTATTGATACTGATTAGTGAAAATGTGATCATTACATAACCTTGTTGTTTCATTGCTAATGACCCTATTGAATATGATGTGTAATAGAACTTCCACCTAATGGGAGATAAACTATTAGACCTTGTGCACTTGGTTATGCCTTACCTAGGGAGAGCAATACCCTGAGCGTGTACTAAATAAAGTGTACGTTAAACATATGCCTTACCTAGAAAGGGTAGTACCCTAGGCATGTGCTCAAAATAAGTGCATGTTAAATATGATATGCATCGTAGTGGCCATGGGGATAGTGGCATAGTTCCGCCCATGAAAAAATTGATGAGATGTGATTACTGTGGGGACGCTCACGAGATAATTGGCAAGTATAAGTAAATGGTTATGTTACATCATTATATATATTTGGTGCCCTTCATTCTTGGTACATGTGTAATGTTTGATGAAACCATAATAAATTGATACATATTCATTCATGTGACCAGTTGATCCTTAATATAATTATATGAACCCTTGTTCATTAATTTATTTGCTAGTTGTAAACCTTCTCTTTCATGTGCATTTCATAAACTTACTGAGTTGACGGCTCACGACATCATCTGTGGATTTTAGGTTATAGATCGAAAAGTATAGCAAATAGAAGTTGATTGGTATAGCTAGAGCATCTTGACCTTCTTCCTTCTCCAAAAAGTTGTATACATGTATAAGTTTATATTTCATATTTGTTATATAAATGTTAAAGTTGAGAATTTATATCTTTAGCTGCTCCGTAGTCTTTTGAAAGTAATAGTTGTATAAATGTTATATGTGAATAAAGCATTATTGGACTTTCCCTTGTATCAGGGAAGATAATGTAAATGATGATTATTGATTATAGTAAGAAATGAAAATGTAGTGTGTTTAATGAATTGAGATTTATGTGATAAGTACGAATATAATTAAGAACATAAGTGATGTATTCAGGTTCTAATCTTAGGCAGAAATTGTATGTGATTGTTGATAGTTGTGCATGATATCATATTAGATTTAATAGCATGTATGGATTCTAAGGGTGGTTGGTGCCTTTATGGCTACCGAAGCTCTGGGACCGTCGTGGCTCAGAAGTTGGGTCGTGACAGAAGTAACTTATAGAATGAGCTGCAATAGTATGGTGTTAAGGAACTTATAGAATTAGTGGAAAGAGAGTAAAAGGTTGAATAAATTAAGAATAGATTGTAAAAAAAAAAAAAATTTATGGATCGCAAGATACAAATGATATCATGGTTTCTAAGATTGATATAATATAAGTATGGATGAGCAGGGGTATGATGTAGTTTGGATAAGCATTATAAATGATATAATTCGAGTAAGGCTTGAATTTCTTAAGAAAATGTGAATACAAAATCCTAAATATGGAACTAAGGAATTCTAAGTAAGATATGGGGTGTAATAAATATTTTTTTTAAAAAAAGGATACAGGTCATGAGGTGATTCAAAAAGGAATTAGATGATATAAAGAGCAATAAACGGAGATATTGAATTAAGGAAGATTGGGAGAAATAGATTGAATGTTTATGCATTCTACAAGTTGGACATGTAAGAAGTTTTGAAAATTCGAGGTTGAATTTTCTATAAGGGGGGGTAGAGTGTAACACCTCAGAAAGTCATTAGAGCTGATAAGTCCATAACAGAGCCGAATAAAAAAGTGGAAGTAAGGAGGTGAATAGAAAGATAGAAATCGAGACTCCAAAAAGGGTGTCAATTTTTAGTGTATAATATAGGGTTGAGGATCTCAGAAAATCATCTGAGGAACTAGATTTAGCATAAGAACAAGTAAAATGGAAAATGTAAGAATAAAAATAAGAAGTTAGGAACCGAAACCCTAAAGAGGAGTAGGGATTTGAAAATCGAGGTGTTAAGTATGAGTCAGTGAATTTCAACCTTGGACAGGATTCTTAGATTTTATTCGGAGAATTTAGGTAAATATGAAGACATTAGAAATGATAGAAGTCAAAAATTAAGTTAGAATTGAGCGTAGAAAATACTTAAACGAAATTGATACGTTAAGCGCGAAATAGATAAATTTCGACTCTGAAATTTTTCACAGATTTTGACTTAGGAAAATTTAGTAGAAGAATAATTGATTATGATAATAGGAACCTAAAAATTATATTAAAAATATTTATAGACAACAACTATAGAGTTTGTAATAAATAAGAGGTGAAAGATGGAAATTTTGTGATTTTAAAGCATAATGTAATGATTACTTTTGATTTATAGTTAATTAGAAAAAAATAATAAATAAATTAGTTAATTAAAAATAGGGTGGAAAGCTGGATATCATGATGGAATGGATGGTGAGGATTACTTATTGAGTTAATTAAAAGAAATTAAAAGATATATATATATATATATATATATATATATATATATATAAGATAAACTTAAGTCACCTAACTAAAGCTTGTTCATTTTAGCTTATAACATACACCATTTGAGAAGATAAGAAGAAAGAGAGAGGGGTGTCAAGTAAGAAGCATAAAGAGTAAAGGAGGCTAATTCAAGGTGAGCTTAAAAATTAAATTTGTTTGTTTAGTGCTCATAAGTAATTATCTTGTGATTTCTTTAAGTTTCCTTTCCTTTTCTTGATTGATTATTTTGGTGGTGATGGGGAATTTGATGGGAGTTGATTGCCAGAGGTTTGAATGAGGAAAAAAGACTTGTATGAAGTTGGTTTGGTGAAGAAAATTAGAGCGAGGAAGCTAGGATGGTGTAAAGATGGAAAAGGGTTAGGGTTTGGTGATTAGTTTGTTTCGGTTGGTTTGGAGAAGTTGTTTAGGGGCTGTAAAGGTTGTAGTTTGCATAAGAAAAGCCTTAAAAGGGTTAAGGAAGGGTGGAGTTTGAATAGGGAGTAAAGTTGAGGCTGCCCAAGGGGACCCCAATAAGGGAAACCAATAAATTTGTAAAGGGAAGGTAGTTTGAAGGAAGATTCAACACCTGAAAATTATGGTCTTGATTTAAGGATGTTGGAGTTTGAATTTGACTTTGGTCAATCCTGAGAAATTGTAAGCAAGGATGTGAAATAGGGGCTTATGGAAGGGTTTAGCAAATGAGAAATTTATGTTATATGTTCTATTTTTTATATTTTTAACATTTATAGCCTCTCAATTTTCTTTTTTCATATTTATACCTTTCTAATTCCTTTTTTAATCTTTTTTTTATTTTTATTTTTTTTTTATTTTTAACCTCTTAGGTTTAAAGTGTGTGTGGGATATAAAGTGTGTAATGTGTGTGTGTATGTGTGTGTGTGTGGGGGGGGGGGGGATATAAGGGTTAGTGTAGCTCTTCAAAATTGTTATGGTTTTGAAATGTGTACATGTCTCTTCTCTGTCCCTGTGTGTGTGTTTGTGTGTATATACATTTAAAAAAAAAAAATTCTTAGGTTTATTTTGTAATGGATCATTAATTTAATAGAATTTGTAATGGTTTTGAGTTAGTTCAGTAAATGTTTTATGATTTTCCTTTTGGAAAATTATCTAATTTTAACATTTAATTTTTTTTCCCAATTTTCTTGAAAAATAAAATTAAATGTTAAACAGTATTATATACTAATTATTTGCTTAAAGTATATTATTTTTTATTTAATGTATACTGTTTGCTGTGATTTTTTATTTGGTTTGAAATTCATGGCTTGTATAAATAGTAGTAGATATCAAATTCATTATGGAAGTATACTGAATTTTATTTAATGTATTCCATAAATTAAATATTCAATACTGAATGTAGTTAGTACTAAAAGAATAGTAAATTTTATGGTATTATATATTGTTTGTTGTGATTTGTTCCTTTTTTTGAATAAGAGATTAGTGTTTCTAATTTATATTGATTTTTTAAATTCTCAAATTTTTATTATATACTTGTTGTTTAAAAAAAAAAATCAAAACCTAGCTAATTTGAAAAATCCAAGAAAATTAATTCATTTTGCATTTTATAGTTTTCAATCTAAATATGGGTTTGTAGTTAATTCATTTTGAATTTTCATAAATAAAATTTAATATGATTGAAATAATTTTTAATTTTCAAAGGAAATGGAACAAAAAAATTTTAGGCAAAGAGAATAACAAAAGCTAAATTTGTAAATGATGAGAGAAGTTTAGACTATTTTTGCAAAATAAAAAATAAGGGGCTAAAAAAGTTTTTTTTTTTTTTTCTTTTTTTAGTTTTTGAGTTATTTGTGTATAAATCCCTTAGCAAAATTCTTAGTATATTTTGAGTTATGGAACTTGCATTAGGACTATCCCTGTATGCAAGGTCAATGGAGATACAGAACTTGACTAGCAGTTTAAGGGGTCTTAGAGGTAGATTCTAAAAATGTCCTAAACAAATGAAATGGTCCTTCATATGCTAGCTTTTATATTGTAAAATTTCTTAGTCATTAGACTTAAGCATTGTGAGTTATACTAGCAGCATTTGAGAAAGGTCAGTCTGCCTAAGGTGTTGATGCAAGAAAAAATTCAATAGGACACTATGGATAGTGTAGAGCTCCAAATGAGCTATTTTTTGGATATTTTATTTCCTTATGTATATAGTTTATAATAAAAAATGAATCATTGCAATTGGAGAAGTTTAACTAAGATTATGGTAGAAACAAGGTTGCTAGGTCAGTGGGAAATTGATGGGCAGAATTTAGGAGTTTGACATTTAGTGTTGTTTTTAGTATAAATAAGCTTATTGTGTGTATGTTTTATATGTAGAACAACCTAAGGAACATCAAGAAGGTAAATATCAGGGGGTTAAGAATCAAGAACCATATTATTGTCCGCATTGCTTGCTTTAAAGAAAGTCAAGGTGATTATGATATATTATCACACTTGTGTATTGCTTTATTTTCCTTATCTTGAATCTCATTGAATCCTTTGAAGTGGTATTGTCTTGAAACCCATTGAATTCTTGAAATTTTATTGCTTTTGAACCTTATCTCTATAAATCCTAAGAATTCACTTGTGCCTTGATTATTCAACCATTTCTTCTAAGTACTTGAAAGTTCAAATTTTCTATTGATCATATGATTATTGACAATTTCTTTAATTGAATCCTAAAGTGAAATGATGAATTGCTTATGTTATATTTTGAACAACCTTTGAAAATGATCTTAAGAATCTGTTCATTGATATAAACTCAAAGAGCAGAGATCCCCTTATTTCGGTGTGGGGAACACCGAACTATGTGCACACCACTCTCTAGCTAAAAGGAGTTAAGCATATGTGTTTACAGTGAATAGTATGATAAAACTCCACTCTTATTGTTCAGATTTCTTCTAAACCTGTTTAATAATGATTCCGTTCTTATCCAGTTTATTTATTTGTTTAACAGCCTTTGGCATGTATTATTGATTCATGATTCTAATGAAATGCTTTGTCACATCAAAGATACATATTTGTTCATATGTATGTTTATATATTATTTTTTGTGGAACCATTTTGTACTCTTTCCTGCAAGCATGGTAACATAGTTGCACTCACTGAGTTTACTCATCCCCATTCCCTATTTTTTTTTTACAGGAGTTTAGCAGTTGCATAGAAAGCTCAAGATTTTATTTTCTCTTGAGACTTGCAAGTGTGAAGAGTATATTTTTCTTGTAAATATTATAGGATATTATAAATATTGTATTATGTGTGTAATTATCCTTAATAATTATTAGTTGCTCCATGGATATTAAGGATTGTACAATAATAATAAGTAATATGTGTAAATATATGGGTGACCTAGTACTTTCTTAATTGTGTAATGTTGACAAAGAAGTATAAAAGTTATAATATAAGTTATTGTGTATAAATATGAAATTGATTGATAATATGTGAAAAGAGATATAAAATAACCTTGTATATATATCAATATGAGTGAAAGAAATATTGGGAGGATTTGTATTGGTCAATAAAGTTGAGGACATAAGGGAGGTTTATTGGAAGTGTAATCGACCTTGCAGGTTTCGGATTTTGGCAATTGTTGGGGGTACAGCCGACACTCTGCCAGTTTTTCATTTGTTTGTTAGTGATAGCGGTTCTACGAGTTTTCAGTGGCCATTGGCTTACCCATATCCTAGGACTGTCCATCTGAAGAGTGGGACGTGACAAATATTGCTTAATTGATGTCTTCGTATGCTTTATTCAAAAAAATTAGTTAGAATTAAGAGAATTAAAAGCAGCATAAGGTAGGAATGATTTGGATAAGTCAGAATAGGAGAAGAAGCGAATAAATAGGAATAATAAATTTTGCAACTATAAGTATTGAATAGACATGAAAGACAAGTTGGTGTCCTTGAGAAAATTTGAGATAAAATTTTTATGATATAAGTATGATTAATTAGGAAGAAAATATGACTGTGGAATAGCACCATTGTAATACCCAAGGTTTCCATAGCTTACTAGAGTTTTTATAATGCCATAGAATATAAATTTTATGGATCGTATGACAAAGAAACGGTGATGGGAATAAAACATGATCTTTTTATGTTATGTGCATTGTTTGTTATTTTGCAATTTGTATATGTTTATATGTATTTTATTGAATTAATTAAGGTAATGTGACAATGTTTATGGATATATAATGATATGGGAAGGTAGGAATTAAAATGCCAAGTGAAAGGAAAGAAATAAAGTTACGAAAAAATTTTAAGTTCGGAAAAATGCACTCGGGTGGGCTTGTTAATGGGCTTTTGGACTCAAGGCCCAAGCCCATGGTATGGCCGGCCCATTAGGGCTCATAAATTGGTGGATCTTAACTACACTAAGGTTAGAATAAGTTAACTAAGGGTTAGGGTGGAGTTTGGTTAAGTTAGTCACAATTTCGGGTGGTAGTCATTTATGTTGACTTTGTCAAACTCCAAACATTTTGGTAAACTCATCTTCCCATCACCAAGACCAAGTTCATTTTTCCTCATTATTTTTATGCTAAGTCACCATACACCTAAGGGTAATTCTAACCATCCATCTTGATTGATCATAGCTATCCATCTTGATTGAATCAAAGCCATTGATATTATGAGATTAATTCACCACCCTTAATTTCATTTACATATAAAGTGAAAAGATGCATATTTTCTTCATTTGTAACTTAGCACCAAAAACATATTCTCACCAAAAACAAAAGCTCTCAACTTTTTCTTCAACCTAGAACACCAAATTAAAGCATTTCAAGGTAAGGATTTGTGTTTATTAAGTTATTTCTTTGTTTCTAACTTAAACTTGTTGAGTTAGTTGCAAATATATGCTTTTCTTTTGATTTCTATGGTTTAATTTTGTTAAGGAAATTCATGGGAAAGTTAATTTGAATATGTTATTTGATGGAATATGTGAATTGGAGTTAAGAATTTGGGGTTGAGCATGTGAAATTTAGCAAAAGAAGCATGAAACCCAAGTTGGAAATTCTCCAACCTTAGGTTCGGCCTCTTCTAAGATTTTTGGAGGAAGTGTTCTAAATTTATTTTAATGATATCTAAGATCATTTGGGGTGTGGAAAAGTGATTTGGAAGTGTCAAATTGAATTATGGAGATTTTATATAAAACTTGAAAATGTTGGAGGCATAATCCATGTTATAAGAGAAGTATGTGATTTGATGAATGTTTTTAATGTTTTGATTGATGCTATAGG
This sequence comes from Vernicia montana, assembly GCA_949750685.1. Classification (NCBI taxonomy): domain Eukaryota; kingdom Viridiplantae; phylum Streptophyta; class Magnoliopsida; order Malpighiales; family Euphorbiaceae; genus Vernicia; species Vernicia montana. The sequence goes on along the minus strand of CATKHJ010036362.1, from coordinate 1,173 downwards.
ATTTATATCATGCTAATTTCATTATTCAAAGATTAATTTAAGATTTGGTTAAGAAATTTTAGATTTTTCCCAAATCACCCATTATGGCAAAATTTAGGGTTTATGAGAATTGAAACAATTTAATTTCAATTGATTGATGGATATTGATTGTTTGGATGTTAATTTGATAAATCCATGTTCAATTTGAAGTTTGGATATGAAATTGATAGTTTTTCCCAAATTCTAGGATTTTTAAGTCAAATTGGAAATTTTGAGAATTAAGCATGAACTATTGAAATTGATTGGTCAATTGAGTTTGGATATGATACAATTTAATGTTTATAAGATCAATTTGAAATTTTGTTGATGGAAATAAGTTTTCCCCAATTTAATGGATTAGGCCCATTTAGGGATTTTGAATTTAAAGATGGAATTAATTCCATTGAACTTTGGAAAATTATTTGAGATGATTCCAACTAAAGAATATAAAATTAGATTGTGAAATGTGAAAGATAAAGGAATTAAATTCCTTGATGGGAGTATCCGGCCAATATATAAAATGTGTGATAAAAATGTTGATTTTGGCAAATGTGAATATATATGGTACTGTTTAATGTGTCTTAACCATGATTTGATGAGATAATGCAAATATGGTTAAGAATGGGAAAGGTGATAATAAGGTTAAATTAGGATATGGTTAGTGATGGTAAAGGAATAGTAATTAATGTGCAACTTGTGTAATGTGATTGTAGAATCAAAAGGCAAGGGTATTGTTCGAGATACCGAGGAATCTCACTTTAGTTTGCATTGAGTGCTAGTTAGGAGTTAAGGAGTACCAAGTGAGTACTTAATAATTGTGAGGTCTCGCCCGAGCACCGGTCCGATCTGCTAGAGAGGGATCGAAATGCTCATTCGGGTCTGGTCTCACGATGAAACCCTCGGGTTCGGATTGGTTGATTTCTGAAAATTGACTTTGGGAGTCGCCACCTTAATTTATTTTTTAATTGGGAAAAGTTAAGGAAAAAAACCCATTTTATGACTCCAATTATTGTCTAATAGAAAAAGTACACTAGCCTCGATTACCAAAGAGGATTCGGGGACTAGGTTTTCGGTTTATTTTAATTAGAAAACAAGTTTGGCAAATTTAATATACAATGACTAAAAATAGAATTTCATGAACAATATAAGTGAATG